>WUCR03039241.1:0-19851 GCA_009858155.3 Phymanthus crucifer
AATTGATGAAAATATAAACCTTAAACACCGAGAATCTTTCTTATAAACGTCATTACAAACCGTTTGACCGCGGTGTCTCATACAGGTATCTAATGACAGACACTGTCTTCTTAGGGGAGGGGGAGGGAGCGATGCCAGGGACGTATGAGTAGTAACTGTGTGTTGTCTGTTGATGTAATCTTAGGCTCACGCAGTCGAAGTTGAGGAAGCTTTACACAGTTCTATGGAAGATGAAGATGGCAATCTGATGGAAAGCCGTCGAATATTCCGTTCTTTAGACGACTTTGTTTCAGATCCTTCATCGTGTCGAGGTTCATACTTGACAGAAGACAGCATCAGGCAATCTCTTGTCCGGTCCAAACCACGCCACCGTAGACAGAACAACTTGCACATGCCTTTAGCTAAAGCCAAGAGTACTCCCTTACACTTGAACCAGATATTTGAAGAACGTGAATCAGACTTGGATGATAGTCCAATGAATTCTCCTCGAACAGAAAGATCCCGTAAGCAGATCGGAGGTGGAGCTATCAAACCTAGAAGAAACCCAAGGCGTCTTTCTCCTGTTACTTCATCTGGGAGCCGACGGTCATCGAGCTGCAGCAGCTCAGATGATGATGATTTGGATAAACACATGAAGAGATTGAATACCAGCTCTAGTTGTCGACGTAGCCCTTTGCAGTACCGTCGAGATGATAGTGGAAGCGAGGGGGACGGTGGACTGGATGGCAGTGGCAGTAGACATAAACAAATTGGACATTTAGGTAACACAACTTCGAGTCAAACTACCAACGAAGACAATACCTCTAAAGGCAGCACTCAACAACAAAATGGGGGCGGGAAAACGAATTGTTTGAACAGAACTTCATTCTTACACCATGTGGGGGAAAACAAATTTACGACTCTAGACTGTATCGATGAAAGCAATAAGGAAAACATGTTTGAGAAACCTGTGGCTAACAGTACCATGCAGGATGGCAATGCCAGTATAGTGGCTGAACGCAAAGGGAGTGCTGTCAAGTACATCCATAGTTTCTCAGAACTTGAAAGAACGCTAGTGGACAGCACTGGTGATTATGTGTGCAATGGAGGAGCAACAGATCTGGAAAACATTGATATGAAGGTTGATGTGAAGAGACAAAAAACTCTCCAATCCCAAAGTCGTCATCTGCAGGTCCTGCGATCACCTACCGTCAGGTCTGTCACCAGTGCCTGCTGTCAGATATTTTAGTGACATCTAGTCAGTAACAATAGATTACGCAGGTTTCTTCAAATTTCACCCAAAGTTTTTCAGTTCATTTTATCCTCCGCTGTTGGTGATGTCTTGTCCAATCAAGCTTTCCTCACTAGCCACTATCAATATAATCCTGTATTTACAACATGGCCGACATGTTGGAAGATATAACAAAGTGAATCCTCCAGCATGACATCTGCGATAACGTCATTATGATCAAACTTTTATTTATTCTTTACCGGAGCCTAATTTACACTATCGATGAACTGTCCTCACACAAGTTATGGCTTGACCATTTCCACCGTGTTTTGTATCTTGGTCTATTTGTAGGTAATATGACGACAGCTAGGTAGGACTAATTTCATGACTAAAGTCTTAGCATCATTTTTAACCAACATTTTAATGTAATAATTTATTAGTCCAGATGTATATTATGAACCTCTTGCTATAATGCAATGTACAAAGATGGACAGAATAGCCCTGAACCACAATGACGTTGCATACCTCGAATACCACAATCCTTTTCGAACTTTCTTTTGATATTCAGTTGTTAAACTCTCATATATGAGAATTCGAAGACAATAGTAATAACTAAGAAAACAAAAGAAACTATCGAAAGGGATTGTGGTATTAGAGGTATGAAACGTCATTATGCAATGGGTCTATTAAAATATGACGGAATGAATGCGTGGTTTACTGTAATAGACAGGATAGGACCAGTCGGCTTTGTCACAATACTGCGAAGACCTTTTGGACCGCTTGGTACTATGAAATACATAAACGACAAATAATGGAGAAACTGTTGTGCCTGCGCTGCTCGGCGGTCTACGGTGTTACTCAAGACAGCAGCATATAATCCAAAATGGCGGATCATGATCTTTGCAACTAATACAACATGTTTACAACAAGATGCATCAATTTTTATTTGCATGAAAACTTTGCAAGTCTCGGGGAAAATGTCAAGAAATGCCATTGTTAGAATACAAAAGTACCTGGAGCTGGACACGTAGAACGGTAGTTTTTGTAGTCGTTTCCGCAGAAACACGGACCTAAGTTCGAATACGAGCACGGGGAATTTCATGGTCAAAAGTACTCTAAGTTTAAAAGGCTGTAGCTTCTCCGTGACATAAGAAAATTGTTTCAAATTTAGCTCGATAGGTAAGAACATACCAAACACCTGTCCAGTAAAACACGAAATCGATATATTAAATATATCGAAATTTAGAACTCCTTCCGTGAGCAGTGCCGAAGAATCAACAATAAAGTTGATGTCAACGGAGCTTCAAAATGGCTAGTTTTAATTATTTGAAATTTGTCCTAGAGCAAGGCCTTGACTCAAAATACGGCATGGCGAAGTTTAGAAAAAATATATCTGTGGAGGATTTTCTGAGATCAGCTACAAAAACGGTTTATCGGGATTTGCCCATAACATGTGCATACTAATGAGGATTGCCACACAACACCCACTATTGAAAACTTCGCATTCGGACAACACATATGTAAAAAATCTTTTGAATGCAAGAAGACAAAGATAAATTTTTCCCGCTTCGAATATTGCCGGTAGTTGCTTTTGCCCACTGTTTCAAGCCTCCTAAGCTGAGAGTCGAGTATGGGCTTTGTTACCGACAGTGCGCGCAGTTGTATCCTAGCCCCACACGTCTGCACCATCCCGTTCTTGAGACGAGACAAAACACTAGGTTAGTTTAAGCTTTTTTGTTTTGTGCCGACACATCAATGCGATCACCTGGTTGCTTGATGCTGTTGATGTGATTTGTCTTCGTCCCTGCTCTTCTATTTCTCGCCCAATATTCAACAAAGGAATTTGGTTCCGTTCATTACAAGGATCCTAGTTGACCTCTTGCTAGGCATGCTGGGCAGTGATTAGTTTTTGGCTGATCATCTGTTCAGTGTTTTACATACCAATCATTCTCCACCTCCCTCCCTCTCCGATCCCGGGACTAGTGGGGCACTGCACGGGAACGTAAAGCGTTTTTAACGGGCTTTAAACACCAGATTGTACCGGGGGTCGGGAATGTATTGAATAGTGGTTATCAGAGCGTGGCAGCGAGCGAGGATTTTAACGCTTGAATATGTTGGGCCTGGTTCTGTCCAAAACTGCTAAAGTTGGATTACAGACCTTGTGAGCCTTAACGTTTTCACACGGTTTAAATTCAAATTCGCTCTGTGTAGTGTAGCACAGGAACTGGAGTGAAATGTGTATGTTGTTTACTACACTAGACCGGGCCTCCGAGCCCCCGACTACCAGGGGAAATGTCTGATTTTAACACCCCTCAAATCCCTCAAATGTTAATTCCGGTATTTGTCGGGGGGTGGGGGTTTAAATTGACTAGTGCCTAAAGTTAAAACCAGCTCAGGGGCGATCCATTAGAATTTTGAGGTAGTGTTGGAAGATTTTGTTGGTACAAGAATTTTAATTTTTCTTATACGCGACTTAAAAAGGCAGATTTTTTTCCGAAAAGAGTTTTCACGACATTTTTTTATGGCTCGTAGGATATTCAGTCTATGCAAGATTTCTTTCCTTGGGATTTGTCGTGCAAGAATTTTGTTTATATATTTGGGGGCTGCAGGAATTTTTTTTCAACATTTTTCAAAATCTGCCACCTCCCCTCGTGCCTAAACAGCGTTGTTCCCTGTGGTATGCCATTCCTAGTTTTCATTAGAAAAGCTTTGATGGCAGAGAGTGATTAGACGAGCTCCCGAAACTCAACATCGCAGCTCATGAGTAACAAGCCTATGTTTTACGCTAGAGTTGAGGGTGGGTTTTGGTCACATCACCAGAACCATGCCAAAATAGAGGAATTAGTGCCGCTGGATGGATCAACTGAATTGAATATGCTGATTATGGACGGGTCGATGTGCAGCAGGTGTATAGTCGATGAGCTGTTCTTGAAACCTTCCTTCGAAAATGATGAACGAAACCCAAATGGAACGCGCTTACTGGGGCTTTCGCCAGAACCATTTTCAAAATCCTTTTTATCCCGATTCTTGCTAAACCAATGGCTTACAGCTTAACTGAGTTCTGAAAATCATTCAAAGATAAATTCACTAATAAACACTCTAGGAATTTTTTTTGCCTGCTATTTTTGGGATTATTCATTGAATCATTTCAAAATCGCAATTATGACGTAGACTAACAAAGAGTGAGATTCTTGTTGAGGTTGCCATGTTTCCATATCACATATCCATCACCATCAAGGAACTCAAAGGAATATAAACTTGCCGCCCGGAAGACTTTATCTTTCATAGTGGATCATTTGCACCGATCTACCGTTAAAAACAAAGTCGTTTGCTCCTGCTCTTTTTATTTTCCCATTTTTTTTCTCCAGTTCCACAGGACCAAAAGACCCACAGCTTTCTACAGAGAACGAATCTGGGTATGCCTCAATGGCGTATTCAATCAATCCGAGAGAGCAAAGCAAAAGGACTAAACGTTCATAAATAAGGAAGAAATAATCGAAGGAAATGACAAGGGATTAGGTCTCAGCCAATCAGCATTGGTTCTGTTGATGTAGCAGGTTTGGTTGTCAATCATCTGGTGGTCGAGTCAGGTGATCTATACACCTGCTCCGGGGTTTTGCCATTAATTGCGACACATCGCATGTTAATTAATCCTGGAAAATTTGCTTTTCATAATTGGACTCAGCGTGCTGTATTCGAGGCATCAAGATATTTGTTCTGCTTGTTTCTTAGTATCTTCATCTCTCTCTCTCTCTCTGTCTCTATCTGACTAGAATATGTCATTCACAACAAAAGAAAAGACCTGCTCGAGGTTCAATAACAGGCGTGCCTCCATTTGCTTCGGAAATAATATAAAAAACAACAGTAAAGAAACCCAAAACCCTTCAGCCAACTGCTTGTAGCATCAAGGGCGCGTGCGCGTGTCTTGTGATACGGACCTTCAATATTGAACAATCAAGTCAGTAATACTATATATTTTGGCAGCCCGCAAATGTCAACAATCCTTCTCCGTGAATGTATTAAAGCATTTGGGAGCAGCTGCAGGTATACCTAACAAGTCGAGCAGTCGGTCAGTAGCCGTGACTAAGACTGATGCTCGATACGTTTGCTATTAACCAGCTAGATCAACAGCACACGAGCACAAAGGATTCGTCACTGAACAAGAAATTTGACTCCATGTTGGAGAGCGGTTTTTACAACATTCATCCAGCTCGGCGCTCTTGTAAGTATTCAAAAACTCTACTCTGTCATATTAAATAATATCCCACAGAATGTAGTGCAAAATAGTAAATGGTCCGGCAACCGTACCATTGCATACATGCCTTGAAGAGATCCTTATCAAGACAACCTTTATATTATATATTATATATTATATATTATATATTATATATTATATATTATATATTTGGCTTGAAGATTCTACTTGTTTATATCTATATCATTATTGGTCGGCTGTGCAAGAAGGACTAATGATTACCGTCCTGTCTTTCAATGACCTTGCCTTTCGTGGCTTCAAATTTGGAAAGAACTTTACAATGTGCAATAAAAAGGCCAGTCAGTACTGTTCACTTGGTCCAGTTTTGTTGGCACTTGCTGTCAAACACATGGACTGTGACTAATGAAGGGACCAATAGATGTATGATGGCAGCTGAATACATAACTCGGCTATAATTTTAGTATATTGTGACTTCTTCCTGCTCAACCATCAGTATGCTGCCAACATGGGGTTGTGCTTTACACCTTGAAACCCTCGAAGCACAGGAGAGAACCAAACAAATACTTTTGTGGGAATAGAATCCAATGATCTTTATGGTTCTTTCTCGAATGGAAAATCCCACTGAACGGGCTAAGATGATCATTTGTTGTTAGGCAGTTAACTCGTTGTGGTTCTCCTTCGCGCTCGTGACGTACATGTTACTTATACCTTGGGACTATAGACCTTCCTCACACGGAGGAAAAAACTATTGTTTGGAGTGTTTCAAAGCAAGGCTTTTTTGGGATTCAAGTCTATTCTTTTATTAATATCGGCCACGGCGCGCGATAAAGGTCCATAGTTTTCATACATTATTCGCATTATTCCTTGTTACTTCAATGACGTGGTTGTTTGAAGTGTGTCCATCAGGTCACCATGGTAACCAACGAATACTGGATGAAGGAGTTGGATTCTGATACACCTTGCTCTAGTAGTCACTCTTGATGACAGTTGACGAAACATGACGACACGTGCTCTGCCCAGGAACCTGTCAGCCAGGCTGTAGCTTCGGTTAACGAGGCGTTGACTTTCATTTCATTTCTTATCCCCAAGATTCCTTTCCTTTTCCACCTTAGGTAATCCTCGCCATGACCCTTTTTTACTTCAATGGTGCAGGCAGTGCGGAGTATTCGTAATTGGAGTTTACTTCCGGAGCCGTCATCTTCTAAATGTGCAGGGCACGTGTCTTCTCGTGTATACGCAGCTGGCGTCTGGTTGCTAACGGCGACAATTCCTCGCACAAGCCATGTGTCAATCACAGGCGAATCCTGTTGCTAGGATACCCTTCACCGTGTAAAGATTGCCCCTTCTATAGTGTCATTCCACGTGGTTACCATAGTGATCAATGAAAGCAAAACTGATGTGATTGCATGCCGGTGGCCTGCTGTAGACCTCATGACAGATCAAAACATGGTGGCTACTAGTCAGGGTTCCTGTACCCTGGCCAGACACGTGACAAACAGTTTCGTCTTTGGTAGTGAAGTCATTTAAGTAACTAGATGGCTGTGAACGGAATGACTCACATACAAGGCAAAGCATAAAAACTGTGAAGATGATGATGATGATGAAGTAGATGATGATGATGGTATAATGGAAGATGCGCGGATGTGATAGTGGATAGATATCGCCCACGACATGTCAGTATGCCAAGTGTCGTACAGTAAAGTAAGATCTACAACACGTACCAAATGCCAAAATCGTTTTCAAAACATGAAATGTATAAATAGCATGCATAAAGTGCCTAGGGTTGATGGCTGGGCCGGGATAGAATTCTCTAGTAAGACTAATGATCTCATCTCGGCTTACCGCAGTGGACCCTGGTATATAACCAGAACATCTGTTCCTTTAATGGCCAAGGAAACTTGGCGCCACACATCATCCAAAGGTCTGCAGTGCCTTAGCTTATCTTGGCAGCGCGGAGGCTGTTCATTTGCCAGCCAAACAAAAAAAAATATATAGAAAAACCACTGATAATAAGAGGTGGAAAGCAGCTGCCCCTAAATACAAACAGGGCCACAAAACGCCTGTAATATTTGGATTGAATACTGAGTGCTGGATTAGAAACCAAACTGTCGACTATGACCGCCACACTTCCCCACTACATTTTGACCAGAATTAATACGCAAAATAAGTGCAAAGAAGCTTTTTTCCCGATTTGAAATAAATGGGATTTTATTTTTAGAGGTTGGGCTATCTTATCCAACACAACAATAATGCACATCAATTGATCCTGTGTCAAAAGATACAAACCTTCCAACTAATTGACGTGTTTTTATTTCAAAGGGCTGTTTACACTCATACAACAACAATTTTCTTAAAACGCTTTTTCTTTTTCAACCAGCAGATTCCAATTGCTTTCCTTTTGGTTCATTTGTTGTGCATGTTTCAAGGTTCTTAGGTGTGTATGACGCAGTATTTGACCAAAAATAGATCGGCCCGTCAACTTTTTGGTTTTGCTAACGATATTCAATATTCCTACTTGACTCTTTCGAGGAAATGACATGACCATATTTCTGTAATGAACTATTTTCTCATCAGAAAGGCTTTATTGATTTTAAGAGTTGAACAGATTCCGGTTACGACGGACGAGCGAAATGAATAATCAAGAACATATGAAAATGAGTTTTCAGTATACCTAGAATGAAAAGGATTGGCCGCGAGAATGTCTCTAGTGTGCTCTCAGGCTCTTCAGAATTTCGTTCTAAACTTACTATTTGATAAAGATTGAGAACTGTAAAGCTGTAAATACTCTTTTCGGGTATTGATGGCTAGATGTTATAATGAACTTCGCAGCAGGTCTTGCAATTTACTCATAAATGAGAACAAGGATTAAAAAGGCAAAAATAAATCTGCGGATCCAAATATCGTGAACGATTGAGTGGAAGTTGAGAGAGGGAGAGACAATTCGTGAGAAATTGTCAAGTGAGAAAACCCCTGGACGCAGCCAACAAGCTGTTTACGTAGAAGTAGAAACCAAGTCTACAACACTAGTTCGTCTGTGGGTTATCACAGGCAAGCCATACTATATTTCCCTCGCTCTGAGCGAGTCATATATTAGTTACGAAACCAATCTTTTCAAACTGTCTCCATGGATACATGTCGAATGAGTTGATGGTGGACGGAGGTTCGCCACACCTTCGTTGCGAGAAAACGTTCTCTAAATCATTAATATGTGATACTGAGGCAGATGTAAATAATTCACGCACTTATATGTCAAACGCGGACTCTGTGTTAATTAATAATAGCGCACAGCTCGCCTGCAGCTGTCTTGACTGACGTAATGTCCCGGATGTACAGGTGTCCGTTCCACAGAACACAACTTTCGATGTCAGAACTACAAAGCTTTGGTTTGACTATCAAGGCGGTTACAAGACAGCCAGGCTTTCGTTCCGTGGATCTTTTGTAGTCGAACACTAAGATAAATGAAATTCAGAGCCGGGATGAATCACGCTAAATATAGCGGTAGGCTATCACCATGTACACACTTGTTATTTTATGTCTTCAAAAATATTTTTGATGTTTTAATTTTCGAATTTATTTTTATTTTAACATTCGTTCGATTAATTGATATTCGCCTTTCGCTTGGCAGACCTCATATAATTTCTAGTGGTATTTTTATCATTTCATCGTACAACATCTCTCCTCAGTCTGCTCTAGTGCGTGTTTTTTGTTGTTGAAAGTGTTTTCGTGAGATTTAAGTGAAGCTTAAACAGTATTCGTGGTCTTGTGGTAAAGGAAAGGATCTCGATATTTATTAGTCCAATGTAAATGACTAGAGCTGGCTCTCCAGCTAGTGCAAGACTTAACCCGTAGCGCATGGATCACTGTCAGTTCATCATTTTTTTCCATCAGCAGTGTTTCCCATTTTGATGGCACGACAGATGTTCATTAATCAACTCACTCAGCCAACAGTACGGTCTGCACGTGCCCACATTGACCAATCACAACCACCAACCTTTGCTAGTGTTTTGTTGGTGTTCAGCTTTTGTAAATGCCTTTTAAAGACTCGACCAAAAAAACCCCAGAAATATCAGCGATTTACACTCTCAGTATAAAAATATTAATTTCGAGCGTGTTGTTTTAATCTTGTAATAGGCTATAATGAAACAAGTGAAATGCATAGCGACGAAAACACTTTCCAGTGGATATCCACCATTATTTACTTCATAGAATTTTTTTTCAAAACATGTGTTAGTTTACTTAAATGGATGCATGATAAATAATTCACCGACAACCATGAATTATGTCATTCAATTCATCTATTTTTCTGGTGATAGGGACTGAATCTCCAACCAAGTCATAACACTTTATTTCCTCACTTGAAATTCAAAATAACTATGTCAACCATGGTGGGTTTGTGAAATTGAAGGGATTCGCAAAGTGCCTAACTAGTATTTGTTATGCCGTTGGTTGGTTGGTTGTCAGTGTTTCCTCCTTAGCCAACAGCTATTGCCAAAGCCACATTTAGAAGTCAGTCAATCAAACAGCGAACAAGCCACATTGATGCACCTGCAGAATGTCCCGGATGTACAGGTGCATTGGACTGACGACTATTTCACGAATATGGACACCTGAACATCTTTAATTAAGAAATGTTATCTATGACATGAAGATGAAAATTCAAAATGCATACCGAATTGAAAAAAAAAACCGTTATTTCATCTCCGATGAACTTTTTGAAACCCCTTTCTCATTTGGAATAAGTTGTAGGGAATATAGTATTGTTTCTAACGATGATTTTACTGAGCCAAACATGATTTCATTTTGTTTTTCCTTCTATAAACAAAGGAGTATTGAAAACAGAATGCATGCATAAATTTTGTGTCGTAGCCATCGATTTACATGTAACACAAAATAAAAAACTCGCATATTAAAATCGCAATTACGTTTCATCGTAATTTAACTTCTTGATGAAAATGTTTAGAGCGGTAAATCAAATTAGACTGAGACTGAATTTGAAATAAAAACAAAATTGATTTGAGAAACTCCTAGTCGAAAACTTTCGAAACTGTTCTAATATTTCGAATGTTGTTTGATTGTGGATGGTGGTATATCCACGTGCCTGGGTAGGTGTACATATAACAATCAATACGATCAATAAAGCTAGTCGAGCACACGTGACGGATGACGTCACACAGGAATATGGCCGTCGTCGGTGATGGCTGAGTCAATGGACCACAGTCAGTTCCTTTGACGACTCTTGCTTTCTTCTGCTACGGATTCTTGTAATGCCGGCTGTAACTTCAGGTAAAATACTTTATAACTGCTGTATTCCTTTTACTTTTGTACTCTACGTAGTGTGAGTTTGAATTTGAAGCGTATTTGGCGAAGAAATTCCGCTAGAAAAGTCAGCCATCATGCAATACAAGACTAGTTGTTCTCGTTCAATGAATGTGCTCTCTTCTTCTTACCTTTGGAAGCTTGTTTTCAACTTTAAAGCCGTCTTAAATCTTATTATTCATTAAGGATGTATCTTTTCTCCTTATTTCAGTCGTGCTTAAAGGTATTCCAGGTTTTCTTTTCTTTTTCTGCTGGACGGTCTAATAATTTATTGATAACCTTTTCGTCTGATTCAAGGCTTTCGTGGTCTCGAAGGCTTTAGTTTGTTTTCTGTATTACGAGATGAATTCAAGTTTTTGCGAAACCATTCAATTTTATCCATGATATCAACGAGTGACACAATATTATCCTCACACCGATCAAAAGAAAGCCATTTGAATCCAACCATAGTGAGCTTCGCTTTGTTGGCTATTTGTTTCTCCTTCTTGTTTTTTTCTTGAATCGGGTAGTATTCTAAGAGTTTCTCTCTCAGTTTAGGTTATTTCTTTATTTTGGGGCTACTTTATCGTAGTGGATTCAGAGCATTTTAATCTAGTGGTGACTAAGTTGCATATTATAATTATTCTAGCTTGAATATCTCGCTTCACTCGACCTGCTGGGCGCGGATGATATTTCTGCTCCACTGTTTTGTACCCTCATGTTCGGTAGTTTGGAATTGAAGTTTGATCGTTCCCCTCTAGGACAATAAACTACTTTAGCTACAAAAGTAATTGTGAGGAGTCTAGTATTTTTTGGGGCGGAAAGACTATTAGGAATCCTACGTTCGTAATTGAATTTTCCTAACAACATCTGCTCCAGTACGTTTTCAACTGCTTGCCTTTATGTAAAATTCTGCCTCTTTTACCACAAATACCCTCTTTATGTCTTCTTACAGCCTTTATTACATGTCATTATTTTTGTAAGACTATGCTTGGCTTATTTCAAGAGAGGTGTGTGTTCTTTTCTGCGAGGGACGGAATGGCTCAATGATCTTCTAAGACATCTGCATCATGTACCTTGAATACCAAAGTTCACATGGCGCCATCAAATACTAATTATGTGAAATTCTAGGTCTAGGATAACACGGATGGAAGAGCTACAAATGATCTAAAAAATGATCTAGAATGGCTGGGTGGCTGGGTGGCAGCAGGCCAAGCATTGCTAGTAACCATATTGACATTCATAATCTGCATATGCTAAATGGAAAACCAACCAACTATATCTCCTAATTTTGTTTGACTTTTAGCTTTTACTGACTTGTCGACAAAAAATTAAGATATTAATAACTTGTAGAATTTTATGTTTTTTTTGCAAAACAAATCTTTCTGAGAAGTTAATAATAAAATATAGTGGTCAGCAACAACTTATTTAAAGAGAAATATTTCCCTACTCCAAGAAATGATCTATTATGCATTATAAGCTGATCAGATAAAATCAGACTATACATCAATCAGCAAAGGAAGATGTTCACAGCCTTGTAGCTTTTGGCTGTACCATCACAGCGAGGGTCAATCACAACAGAGAGAGGCTCCAATTTAAGTGAAAGCCCAGAATCAAATTGGAATTTAAAAGTTGATTTTTGAGGAGGGAAGAAAACTGGAGGAGTACTCCGAGAAAAACCCTCGAAGCACAGGAGAGAACCAACAACTACTCTACTCACATACGACACTGAGTCCAGGGATCGAACCCGGGTCACCTTGGTGAGAGGCGAGCACTCTCACCACTGTATCACCCATTCTCCCCTTGTCATAGTCAGAGATGTATATTTTCAAAGTATTTATTTATCCGTTCTATAATATAATAATGTCGTGTTGTTTTGCTAGATCTGAGAGAGGCAAGCATGCCAGATTCCCCTACTGATACAGCAGCACACCCTCCTAATGGACCACCAGTGTCTTCCCCAACATCAAATTCCTCAGCACCCATAGTTGCTGATGTGCGATCACTGTCCAATACAGCATCTCCAGTAGTAAATGGTGTTCATTCAAGCCCCACTGGGCCAATATCTCCTACAGGCATTGGCAATTCCATCAATCAGCTTCCACCAGCTTGTGGTGCAAGACAGTTGAGCAAGCTGAAAAGGTTTCTAACTACCCTTATGCAGTTTGGATCCGATATATCACCAGAGATTGGCGAGCGTGTACGAGGGCTTGTTATGAACCTTGTGGTATGTATTGATCATATTTCAATTCACCTGTCATATTTTGTTGAAGAGCGACTGATGTATGGTTGTTTTTTAGAACTCTACGATATCTATAGAGGAGTTCCATACTCAGCTTCAAGAAGCAACCAACTTTCCTCTAAGACCTTTTGTCATACCTTTTCTCAAGGTAAGATCCAGAGTGTATAATGCTCTTTGTTTATTATGTACAGCCTGTGCTTGTGTTCACTGTTGTCTGCTGAAGTCATTACTGATATTCTTCTCTGTGATCTTAACCAGTGCTAGTATTTGGTTGATTTCAGGCTAATCTCCCTTTGTTACAACGTGAACTCCTACAATGTGCACAAATGGCCAAGCAGACCCCCCAGCAGTACCTTCATCAGCATGAACAGATCCTACATGAAAGAGATGGACCTCCATTGGACTCTGAGGAATTGACCCCCATAGAAATTAGTGAAAGTGGAAAAAGAAAAGCACCTAGTGAGAGTAGAGAAAGGTATGACATGCTTATTTCTTGTACTCCTGTTGTCTTCTGAACCAGTGTTTGGACAGGGTGAGGAATCAAGCAGTGCATTGGCACATGAGCTCACTTGCCTTTCACCTCTTGGATTCAATTTCTAAACTTTAATTCTTTGTTAGTGGTGCTTGTTAGTCATCTTCCTAGGCCTGGTTTCAGCCATGAGAGTGTTGTTTGTTCCAGGTCTCCCCTACTCATGGCTGGGTGCATGGCCAAAGTGCTTTGTCAGTGATGTAATTTATGAAAATGAAATAAATATGCACATTTGACCATTAGACCTTGCAAATTTTTAAATGTTGTTTTTGTAAAAAAAGCAAATTTTTGCCTGAAAGTCATGGTAAATCAATTATTTGTCACATTCATATTCATGGTGTAAAATGATTTTCTAAAATGTTTTTGACATCTTTCTAAGTCACATGCAACTCAAGCATGGAGAGTACAAGACTAGAAAGTTTTTGTGAGAAAGGAAGTGATTTATACTTGCCATTGATACTTTTATCTAGATGTAAGGAGGAGATGTTGTTCATGTTTTTGGAGGGTTGGCCCCCATATGTCCCCAATAGTTTCTGAGATACAGAACAATTATCAAAGCTGAGTACATTTAGTACATATATTAGAGATGTTCCGTGTAAGCGCACTAAACTCACTATTTATGATAATGAGTCAACTAAATATGCAAATAAGTTTACTGATAAGAAGGACCCAACCTAACCAACTAATAGAAAAGTATATAGCTAGAAAGTTTTAAATATATTTTATTGGCAAGAACAAAACAATCAGCCGGTCTGTCAGACCATGTAGGTGATATTGAATAGTCTTCTGTGCTGTTACAGTTATAGTGGTAACAATGAATATAAAGTTCTGAATGGTTTATACTTTGGCCAGTTATAATCTTGTCACACTTCATAGTGTTTTTTTTTAGATATAGAGCAGGAGAAAACTGAATTCCTCATTGTTATCGAGTTGTAGAACATTAACATTACAAGTTATCACATTCAATCCCTAGAAGTCAAACTTTCCTGGGCATTTTTGTCCAGCAGCTTGGTTACTTTATCTAAAGTAGCCATGCTGAATGAGCAGTGATTTTGACAAAAGACGTTTCATTCAATATCTTTATCTGATCAAGGGTGGCCATAACCAAGAACAAGGGCGAGGACTGGGTGGTTTGTACACTTATTTGCATATTTAGTTGACTCATTATCATAAATAGTGAGTTTAGTGCACTTACACGGAACATCTCTATTAGAAAAGTATTTGAAAAACTCTTGAAAATCATGAATGGACTTGAGTTTTCCTATGCTTTTAAGTTTTGCTAATTACCAAGAGTTCTGACTTGGATACCAGACAAATTTCCCAGTAGAATATCCTTTTTGAGGTGGCTGGTGGGTACTGAGTAGCAGGATTATGATTGGCTCAAAATAAAAAAGGTAAATTGCACATCCAGCCGTGAGTCGGGAGAGGTTCACAGGTGTGCCTAAACCACCACCACTGGTTATTGAGCCTAGTGTTTCCCTTGATTTGAAGTTGTTTTTGTCTTTCACAATGAACTGCAAAGATTGAATATGATTTTGATGAAGCCATTCTGAAAGGAAACTGACCATCAAGATACAATACTACTATGACAGACAGTAAACTCCAGGGTGTATAGTATTATCCATGATAGATATGACTAACTGTTGTAGTGAAATGACCTATGAACTACTCCACAGATCACAAGATTTGCTGAACCGACCCAAAGAAAATGGTGCTCCTGAGTTATCCATGGTAAGTTGATATTAAAAGACTCAGTTGTTGACAGTGTTAATAACGTCTTTGAAATCTTTCAGATGATGAATGACATTGGCAAGCCATCCCCCAAAAGACCATGTTTAGGTATGGCACATGACAATATCTGTTTGCTTGGTTGGTATATGACAGCTATGCTGAAAATGAAAGTACTTGCTTGTTTGCTGTTATATGTGCAGTTGACTAGCAGAAAGAATCAATTTTTTCTAGCTCTTCAATACCCACATGTTTTACAACTGTACATGGTCTATTGATGAAATACTGCACAGTTCTAAAACACTGAAGTGTTTCAGACTAATACAAGTTTTTTTATGTATCTTCATCCACCTATTACACTACATACATGCAGTTTATTCTCGTCCTAAAAGGCTTTTCAGAGAATACATAGATTTACAAAGAAATAATAGTAGTGATTTTACTGTACTCTTCCAATCAGCTAACAGCACCAACCTTCATAAGCCAGGCCAACTGCGCATGGAGGATCTTACTATGCCACTAGGTAAAGTAACTTGCTTGGTATCTTCATTCAGAACGAAGTAGTCATTGTTTTTGTGGTTCTTGTAGCAGGCAGTTCTCGTGAAGGTGAAGCAGCAGACAGCATCAACATGTTAGATGGCAAGCATGATGCTATGTTGGATGACTGGAGACATGTTGACACGGTATGTATACAGTAGTTTCAGTGCGCATGCGATTTTATCCCGAATTTCTCACCTCTTGTTTAATCCAGAACAAAAAAAGGTTTAAGCAAAAGAAGGTGAGAAATTTGGGATAAAATTGCATGCGCACTAAGCCTGATTCTCACTAGCGACACAAGCATTCGAGGTCGACTGAATGTTTTGTTCTTCTCCAAAAGAAAGGGGCTAACTCACCGTGAAGGGCTCTCTGCGATTGCGTGTTTATGCTTGCGTCGCTAGTGAGAACCAGGCTTTAAAGACGATTCTTAAACTACGAACTGGCTCGGGGACCGCGGAGCGTATTTGTAGTTGAACGACCGCTGAAGAAGGGAGCATTTAGGGGGTCAGGGGGCATGCCCCTGGAACATTTGAAAATTATAGCCCCAGAAATGCGATTTTCAGCATTTTGAGGGGCATTACGAACATATTTTATGCATCAAATTCATGGAAATTGCGTAACCTGGCAATGAGAAAAGGCATTTCTGATTGTGACAATGGACGTAGATATTTCTGTCTTCACTTCAACCGGATGGCTTTGGTTGTTTGCGAAAAAAAAACCCAGGCTAAAGATAGCATTTTTATTCCATGTTTAACGGGACTTTAAATTTACTAAGAAGAGCCGGATAGCTTCCCCCTTTTTTTCAAAACAATGGCAACAATCAAAATAGCGGCAAGATTATTGGAGGATTATAGCCCCTCAGCCCCCCCTGCTCCCTTGATTTTCTTCCACTGATGTATGTCGTGATGTTGTTGTAGATGCTGCAGTGTATCATAGGCATGGTAGATAAGACAAAGAGAGCAGTGTCAGTCTTACAGCAAAGATGTCAACAGGATCGAGAAGAACTGTTGACATGGGCACGAAAAACAGCTGATGAAACTGAGATGGAAATCAAACGACGAACAGGTCAGCTGTTCTCTTATGAAGGCAATGAGACGAGAAGGATTCGTGAAGTATTGACTATTCATTTTCTTTTTTCTAGGTGAATTGATGGCCAAAACAGTGAAACAAACAGAAGAGCGCGTAGCCGAAGTGAAGCGTCGGGCTGAAGAAGCCGTTAGTGATGTGAAAAGACAAGCAGTGATTGAACTCCAGAAAGCCGTTCGAGCGGCAGAAGAGAAGGCCAATGAAGCAGTTGCAGGTGCTCATGTCAGGATGGAAAAGGCTGTGTTAGAAGCACGACGAGCAGCTACTGAAGAAACGATTGCCAACAATAATGTGCAGACAGACTCCAACGAGGTCAGCAACACCCTAGTCTTCCCTTACGTTCGTTAATTCTTTGAATTAATAAGAGTTATAATCCTGTTATTACAGAGCTGCTGGAATTGTGGTCGCAAGGCAACAGAGACGTGTAGCGGCTGTAATGTTGCTCGATATTGTGGTTCGTTTTGTCAACATAAAGATTGGGAAAATCATCACCATGTTTGTGGTCAACAGTCAACCGGTGGCAATAGTGAAAGCCCTTCATCCAATCAGCACACAGCTGCTACAGGATCGCCTAAAGATTCAAGCAGATCTAACAGTCCCGCTGCTACTTCTAAACTAACTACCCCTACCACCTCTTCCGATCCTATTACGTCACTCAGTGATTACGTCATGAAAACGCCTTCAACTTAAATGAACATTCCTTGTATATTTAGAGGAATAATTTCTCAAATATTATCAAGAAAATGGCAAAAATTGACGTCTTCAAGATACTGATTGAAGAAATTGACATGCAGCAATGAACAGGATCTCCTTCCAGCTACATATAGGGACACGATTCCTGATGAACTGTACACTCACTACTTATGTACAGAACGATTGGGTGGGACTCAAACAAGCTCTTGTAAATAGCGAACCAATATTCATAAGACATTCAATGTAATTCAAGGCATTGGGTAATTTAATCATCGTATTATGTCTGTTATACGTTGAAGCGTGGTTTCTTCTGTTTTAACGTATACAATTTGGCTTGTAGCCCAGTAATGTTTCTGTTTGTCTTGCCTGTAAATATATGAAATAAATAAAATACCAGGAACTCTTTCAGCGCCTGACCAAACTGCCTAAAACCTGCGTCCCTCTTGATCAGCACCGAGGAACGAGTGGCTCTGGTTGCAGCCGTTCTTTGACGCGTTCTCATTAGTTGAAAGGAAAATCAAAAATGCTCAACAACGGAGATAGTGTTGATGCTTCCATAGTAATATTTGTCGTTCACGCACACTGCTATATTCTATTGTCTTTTGAGCCTCTCGTTGCTAACGAAGAAAAACGCAGGCTCAGGGAACAAGATTGCGCACCCAGTAGGAGAACAGTCCCTTTGGGCGAGGAAGGGTTCATCTCGAAAGATCTCTTCCAGATTCGAGTTACGCGCCTATCGTGTATCTCGAACTCGCACAACATTTTTAAGTTACGCGCACTGCGTGACCACGTCACTACGTCACTTGGATGTGGTCGAGCGTTAACACCCGACTTGCTAGTAAGAATTCGTATTACTTGCCAAAGATAAGAACTAACTATGGCAAATTTAATATCCGCTTCCTAGGTGTTAAAATTTGGAACTCTATCAAGGAGGAATACAAATCAAAGTCTCGATCTTGTTTCAAGAAGCTTCTTATTAACTCTCTGCTGGAAGAATATAATGTTTAGTTTATAGCTTCCTGTTGCTCTGTTTTCATCAGATTAATCCAACTTCTCTTTAAATATGAATCATTCTTTTCAGTGTTCTTTAGCTTCCTTTCCCTTGTGTGCGTGTTTATATAACTTAATCTTGTATGGGTGTGTGTGAGAGTGTTTGATTTCCCTTTTTGTATCTATGTATTCTGCTATCGTATCTATACATATTTTTTTGCAATTATTCTCCGCAATGACCCAGCCATTTAGCTCGATTAGCTCTGCTATTTCTAAATGGCTGGCGCCCTTCCTTGTTTACTACCTTCATATCCTTGAATTTATTATTATTTTTTTTTTGTAATATGACTTTTGGTGTGCCAAATATACTTGTTGTTGTTGTTGTTGTTGTTGTTGTTGTTAACTCGAAAAGCACGTAACTCGAAGCAGTTACCTCAAGGGAGCACGTTAAGATTTTGTTTGTCTCAAAAAGTTATTGCTCGAACCAATCCGTTCTCGTGCGCGCGTATTTCATGTGACAGCCTGTTGGCTATTCTGCGCGCGCGCTGAGGGATGGGATCAGATAATTTATAGCAGGCGTTCCTTGCTGAAATGAGGTTCCCGAAATCGCTCCGATTGAAAACCGACGAATTTTACGAGGAACGAGCAGAAACGAGCGATATATTTATAACTTTCTCGCGTCATTCCCAGCATTCAACCGTTCGTGCATGAGCGCATTTGATCATATTTCACATGCTAAAATGCGCAATATAAATAGTAAACATTATTATTATTATTATCGGGCACGACCTTTCAGGATAATACGTACAAGGAACGTCTGGGATTGTGCGCGCTGCTACCCGATCAATCCAGAAATATTATACCCGATCCCCTTGGGCTCCCTGTGTCACGATAACACGAGGAAATCTCGTACCCAGGTCCTCTGACAGACGAGACGGAAAGAGACGAGGTTGGACAGCCGTCATACACAGACGTAATAATATACTTTTGATTTTTAAGCCTTTAAAAACACTAGTTTTTCATGATCTATGGTAGCAAGATGAGCCAGCAACGTTATATTCCTCCTCATCGGAGGAGAGAGTTCTCTGGAGGGGAAGGCGAGAAGCAACAACCAATCAGAAAACGCTTTTGGAAACAACAAGAAATTGTTGTTACACTAAAATCGACCTCAAACTATCCAGGTGAGCAATAACCTCACTAGAATCAATGTTTGACTCCCTAATACTAAAGGCAGTGATTCTTCAATCAATAAGAGACCATTCATTATTTATCCCAGGGAGGGGGCTGGCAAGATTCATACAGCCCTAACCCTAAACATCATGACC
>WUCR03039242.1:0-10073 GCA_009858155.3 Phymanthus crucifer
ATTCTTATTTTGCTGTTCAATGCTTGATGATATATCTATTTCATCTATACATCTATTTCAAAAGCCGTTGTCGGGCGGAGATCTGAAATCTGTGACCGAAAGGAACTGTGGACTTTGAGCTTTCAGTTCAAAATTGAAAGAAAGTAAATTATTTTCCAGTTTGTAGCTCACAGCCAGTTAATATATATATTATATACAAATGCCTATGAATGATAAATTTTGATTTTAAACCTGGAAAAGGTGCTTTTCTAGCCTCCTATAATTCCTTTCGGTCACAGATATCAGAACTGACAACGTTTTTTGAAATAGGTGTATCTTATCGACACCATAGTCTGCAGCAACCTCTTGACTGTACTTGTAGATTAGGACACTGGATCTGAAATAACATCTTTGCAGATACCGGTAAACCTTGAAACACACAGCACTTCTGATCAACCTTAAAGTCAGGTCATGGCTACTCAGGCGGAGGGGGTGGGGGGAGGATTTAAATGAAAAAGAAATTGTATGCATCCAGCCCCTTCTTACCCCCTTGCCCCCCCACAAAATAAGGGCCTCCAAAAAATCACCCAATATCATTAATTAAGAAACTCAATCTTGAAGAAAAGGCCAGTTGCATGGTAACTGACTCTTAACAGTGAAAGTGGGGGAGGCGAAAGCCCATCCCCCCCGGATTGCCATAAATAATTCAAACCTTCCCCCATCCCCCGATATGTAACCCATCCTGTCATACGAAGTGTTATGGTCTCCCTGTGTTGTAGTCGAGGTCGAGGCTGGCGCAGCCCGTAAAGCCCGACGGGAGTTCTTGTCGAGTGACGCAAACGAGAGCAAGACCTCAGCCTGGAGCACGTCTAACCCATTTTTGAAGAAAATCCTGTGTTTCCTTCAAAAGTGTGAGGTCTCATTCCCGTTTCTCCGGTTCATTCTTTAGTTTAACACATATTCTTCCTCCCCGTTGAGTTATTATCAGAATTTCTTCTGATTTTAGCGTCATTTTTTACCTCTGTGCACCTCGTGGTACGGCTTCTCTCTCCTTCTCTTCATCATTTATTCAAATTTGTCTCTTCGACTCCACTTTGTTCGTGTCTCGAGATGTCTCAGAAAACCCCTATCAGTCTTATGAACGAATTGGCTAAGGCCAATAACCTTGAACCGGAGTACAAAGTGATAGAGGAGAAAGGGCCTGCTCATAAGAGGACGTTTCGTGTCGAACTCCAACTGGGCGAAGTTGGAACATGGGAAGGTTCTGGCGAGTCGATCAAGAAAGCAAAACACGAAGCTGCTGGTAAAGGCCTTGAGAACTGTGGCCTCTGTATCCCAGAAAAAACAACAGTGAAGGTAGTAAACCTAACCCCCACAGTGGAGTTAAATGGGCTGGCAATGAAGCTTGGGAAGGCTACCCAGTACAAAGACCTCCCTCCAAAACCTTTGCCATCGCACACACATGGTCAATTCCCTGGACCACCACAACGTCAGATGAATATACGCTTCCGAGGGATGTCAAACCTACCACAGGATTACAACCATATGGGGTACAGGATGCCACAAAGACCATATGGGCAGTATAATTCATTTATGTATCCTCGGCAAGCACCTAGGATGATGAGGGTATCTCTCACTGTGGGTGACCAGGAATTTGTTGGTGAGGGTCGTGACAAGCAACAAGCAAGACATAATGCTGCCAAGAAAGCAATTGAATTGCTCAGAGAAGAATTACAGCAGAAGATGCTAGGGTGTGATGCTGGTGATGAAGAAACCAAACCTAACGACACTAATGCCCCTAGTGACACTACCACTGCTCTTGACGACATCGACAACAAGGTTCCAAAATCTGAAGTCAGCCTGGTCTATGAAATTGCAACACAGAGGAAGCTGCTGGTTGATTTTTCGGATATCAACGATATAGGTCCAGCACATATGAAGAAGTTCCGTGTTCGTGCTACCGTGGGTCAATTTGTGACTGAGGGGGAGGGACTAAGGAAGAAAGATGCTAAAAAAGATGCTGCAATCAAGATGTTGCAAGAGCTGAAGAACCTCCCAGAAATCCCAGAAGCAGAGCTCAAAAGACAGAAAATTAATCATTATTCCAGGCAAAGTGCAAAAGGGGGAAACAGGCGAAAACCAAAATCTGATCTGGATCCTACGCTGAACCCAATCAGTATCTTGGGACAAATTCTACAGGGGCGTCATGAACCATCACCTGTCTACAGCTTGGTTGAAGAAAAAGGACACCTCTCAAAGAAAGAATTTGTCCTTCAGGTTACTGTTGGCAATCACAAGGCTAGTGGTAGTGGACCCAATAAAAAGACGGCAAAGAAGAATGCTGCAGAAGCCATGCTGGAATTGATGGGATTTCGGCCTACCAAAGAAGAGAAGCGAGCTCAACAGGTAAGCTTTATGGATTTATTAGGCCAAACAAAAAACAAATGTGTGTTTCCTGTTGTGCGACCGACCCTATTTTTTTCTAAAGTGTCGTTGTGGATAATTTTATCACCGTGGTTGTGAAACAGAAACTGACGTTTCGGACGTTAGTCCTTCGTCGGAGTCAGACTATTTTTTTCTAGTCGATTTTTGTCAACCCTAATACTTTTTTGTCCACTTCTGGTTGTGTTTATTACTGAACTAAGTGTTGTACCTGTATCAGTAATAAAAAATAAATAAAATAAAAAAAAAAACACCAACCTACCGACCCAATTTTTTTCTATCATGCAACAGGAAACACACATATTTTTTTGTTTGGCCTTATGACTTTGCTTCATTTAGACCCCTTTTCAACTCTGAGCTCTGACACATTTTCATTAACTTCCAATTTATCTATTCACCTCTTAGGATGGTCAAAATGAAAATGAAACCTCTGGTGACAGTGGCAGTCAGTTGAACAGCCTCAGTCGTCAGCTCAAACCAGGACTATTACCCATGGTTCCTGAACTTGCAAAGCAGTTTGGCCGTAACCTGAACCCTTTAGTCACCCCAGCAACAGCTGTCAAGGAGGAAGAACCAGAGCAAGTCCAGGGGATTTTGAACAGGGCTCCTGGTGCACCTGTTGGCAACATGAACAGTTCTTCCGGCAAGGCACAGACAAAGTGCCAACGCTTGACACAGGTGGCAGAAGGCATGGGATTTGGGGTGCAATTCACCAGTTTTCCCCAGGTACTCTTATTTTATAAGATTAATAGTATATTAGAGCAAACACACTATTAAATGAAAGAGGAAGATATAGAGATCAATTCAATATATTTTAACTTTATTCTCCCTGTAGGATGTAAAGGGTTCCAAAGAATTTTCCTCCCTTGTGAATGTGTCTGCGACCCCTCCCCTTGTATGCTATGGATCTGGCTTCACGCCTGAAATTGCAGAAGAAGATGCAGCCAACAATGCTCTGAAGACTTTGCTATCTTTGCACTTAGAACATAATGGTGAGTACCGGTAACATATCCTAAGTGACAGAATACAGTTCACAGATCTGACATTATTTTAACTCTTACTAAAATTTCTTTGAATGCCCCCCATGCTCCCTCTCAAACACATGCATACATAATGAATGCATAAATGCAGCACAATGCATTTGCACATTGATAGCTGAAAGTGATGTCTGTCCTATTCAAGAGAAACCCCCCACCCTCCCTCACCCATAAATTTTTTGAGAAGTCTCTTAGAAAAAAAATATTCTAGATCATAGTTGAATCTAAAGCTCCCTCCCTACCCTTTAGGTTTAGTTCAAGTCACAGAACAAATCAATGGTAATGCTGCTGCCGCTCCAGTCATCCCTGAACCAAACGACAGCAAATCTGCAATCATTGCTAAGGAATAAATCATGTTTTCATTCTATTGTAACTTCTGATTTCCTTTCAAGTCCTACTGCTTCCCCAAATTTGTGTTTAATAAAGAATGCATCCTTAAGCTGAATTTGTAGATGTTTGTTTTCAAATGCCTACATGTTTTTAGCCATATGAATAGCTATATAGATGAAAGGAATTCAAATCATTTGCATCACACCTCCAAGGGTTACTAAATACATGAAGTAAAAATCACTGCGGTGGTTAAAGTGTAATACTGGTTTAACATAACGAAAAGAAAACAGTGAAAGTGACTTCACTCTAGGCGCGCCCTGACTGTGATCAACAAAGTAAGTAAAATGTCATTTGTTAATACTGCTGCTATGATCATAACTGCATGCCTTCAACTTCAACCTTACAATCTCTGGTCTGACCTTTGAATGTTTTTTCTCTTTATTCGATTTCTTCCTTTTGCTCTCTTCTTCCTTTCCCTTTCACCCACTTAGCTCCAGACAGCCGGTTCGCAGGTAACACCAGCTATGCATGTTGCGAAGAGCATCAGTGAGAAAACACCAAAGGTTGCAACAGTTTGGAATTTTTGGCTAACTTTTTCTGGACACAATCAAACACTTCATATTTTAAACTTGATGGGTTATTTTACTGGCGTTTTACTAAAGGGTCTTTATTTATTGATTTCAAATAGGTAAAAAAGAAATGAAGCTTGTACAACTATTGGGTGTTTTTTACATTTCATTCCATCTAATATGTACGAGTACGGTTTTTTTTGCCAACATAATTGGACTGCTTAACCTTGTCTGAGATAACAGACATTTGTTTTCTCAGGTTAGAAAGAACAATGCTTAGTCATAACGGAATGCGTGTCATTCTTTAGAGTATAAAATTTCTGTGACGTTTTGCATACTGTAACCCAAGCACTTGACACGCAAAGTACAGTAAATAGTTAAGAATCGTTGGACTAGAGCCAAGAGCCATACACTGTGTTGAAAGATATACTACGATAAACCACGGAAACAGATGAGTGTTATCTTGGACCAACTCGGCGTCTTTGCTTTCACGTAAAAATAATCAATTAGGACAGCAAATATATAATGATCCGGTCTATAACCACAGCACAGCAAGAAACCGCGTCTAACGAGAAATGTCGTTATCCAACTCAAATTACCTAAAGGACTTCTCATTAAATATGATCATTTTCTGTTCATCAAATCTAAGGCTAATTATGGTAACTTACTGTTTTCATCAAAACCTGTTCAGTTTGTACTCTTTGCTACAAAAAAACGGGAAAGAATTTTCATTATTCGCTGGATGTTATTTAGACAGTCAAAATCGTGCAACTTGTCGCGCAACATTGTTATTACCACCCTATGTTTTTGGTGCGCAAATCTTTCTATTTTCTGCAACAAAGAAAATTTGTTGCGCGCAGGGTGGTACTCTGCAACTTGAAACGCAACAATATTTCACGAAAAGTTGCACGATTTTGTTGCTCGTGTTACCGCACCTTAATAGCCAGTTCGTAGTTTAAGAATCGTCTTAAGTGCGCATGCGATTTTATCCCGAATTTCTCACCTATTTTAACTTCTTTTGTTCGGGATAAAATCGCTTGCGCACTGAAGACGATTCTTAAAAATCAAACTGGCTTTTTGTCGTATTGGCGTTGCTTAAAGAAAGAAATTGTAACACCCCCATTTTCATTACGCAATTCATAGTTGTTCCGCGAAGAAGAAAATGTTCTTTTCTATATAAAAAACGAAAACTCTATCGCATGCGCGCTGGATGGCAATACGAGCAACATTCGCTCTGCAACTTGCACCGATATTGCGCGATAAGTAGTAACCTAGTACTTGAACCTGGTTTTCGAAGAGAAGGAATCATTTTGGCAGCACAGAGTTGTTCCTCTGTTCTTCATTGATACTCTCAACATTCATCTTAGTAAATTCGGACAGCTGTTTGTCTTTAAAGTCTAGTTCGATGTACGCATAGGCAGCAATAGGGGCAACCGGCTTCTTGTCCGTTTTTGGCGGCTTTTTTGGAGGGTCGCTTTTCAAACGCGGTCTATCGTAGGTTGGAAAATTAAGTTCTAAGTACTGCACATCCTCTGCAGGTTTTTGCTCCTCACCAAGGGGATTGGGCTCTTCCGGTTCGTGACGTAAGGGTGACGAGTGTCGTCGTACTATGTTGACGTCATCGTACTGCGGTTCTTCATATTTAACTTCATGAGAAATATTCTTGTTGTTTTCTGTAGTTTCTACGTTTCCATTCACGTTTTCTGCAGGGGGCTGTTTTTCTTCATGATCAGACTCTTCGCTTTCTGACGATTCACTGTCGTCACGTGGTTTGAGAGATGAGAGGTCGAGTTCAGCATAGTCAGCGCGCGGTGCATCATGGGTATCGACTACTCGGAAGTCAGTGGAAGGTTTGACTGTACAGACGACTTGCTCGGGGCTTGAGCGGATGATTTCACTGATTTCTGCTACACTTCGGCCAGTCAGTTCGATCCCGTTGATATCCACTAGTTGATCACCTGTGTATAAATAACAAAGCAAATGAGAGGTATGGGTCGGGGGACTGGTGCAGAGTTATATGTTGCTGAGAGGGGTGGGGGTGGGTAAGAAGTTTTACTAATTTTCATACAAGATTTGCTTGATGAAGGTTTTATAAAAATGAGAAGGAAAAATGGAAGTAACAAAGTGTTAGGAAAACAAGGACAGTTCAACAGAGAGGAAACATTTATTATTCTTTTTCAAAAGATTCCTCAAAAATAAATAAAGTTATATGCCCCCCAATGCTTGAAAGGGAAAAGGGCTGAATGAGTTGATAAATGAAAAAATTAATACATCAGAAATGGGTGATGAAATGAATGAATAGATAAATAAATCATTTCAAGCACCTATTAAATATTTCCCATATTATTAATTCTTGATCATTCTATATACCAAATATGTGAATAATAGCTTGTGTGGTCAAATCTGTTATTTTAGTCATTTTAAATTCTTCTGATTCAAGGTGCAGAACAAGGCATATGTACATTACTGTACTTGTCAATCCTCCACAGAGTACAAACCCTCGGCCAAGATTGATACAATAATGATAATGCTGTATGACCCTTGGGTCAAAACAGAATGAGATACCAGAGGGTATATCCAAAGTGTAGTTTCCTTTATCCAAAAATGCACAAAAATTTTAAATTCACTATTTTTCCAAAACACTTAATAACTTCTTAGATTAGTATTACGTTGGCTTAACCCCTCGTATCCAGCACAATGAATAGCTAGCATGTTTTTATACTCCTAAAGGTTTTCAGCAATTTCTGGTGAGAATTCAGAAGAAGTCTAGCTCTACCTTTATTGATCAATTTACTAAAATATAAAAATCACGTAGTATTCTTTAATTATTACGGTAAATAAAATCAGTTGGATAAGCAACACTTGATGTTCTTGCTAGGCAACTAAAGGAGTGTACAAAAAATGTCAGATATAAAACCACTTTGAAAATGACAGAGAATGATTTTTTTGTCCAACACATGTACAGTACAAATGGTTGAGATTGTCTTGCACATTAAATGCATGCAATATTTTTCTTATGAAAAAAATGTTTCAATTTTCAAAGATCATATTACATTAAAAATGTCTTCAATTTCTTCTTTACTAAGTTAAGGAAGAATAAATGACATTTGCATATTTCGTGGGGTTTTTACGTTTTAAAGAAAAACATATTTATCACCCACTGTCACAATTAAGGGTAATCAAAACTGACTTCCACAATGCAGAACCTGTGATTGATTTATATTACTGAAGTATACTTGGCAGGTTTTGCCCCAACAAGTTACTGGCATATCTGTAAGGCAACATCTAATATCCAAAGATTTTGGCACAAGTAATTTAGAAAATTGATATGAAAAATAAGAATCAGAAGTATATATAATATAGTGATATAATTGTAATAGTATTACCTGTTATTCATGAAAAGTTTTTCTTTTTTTCTTTTGGCAGTTTTTATCAATTCTGGTTTTTATAGGTGTTTAATCATACAACATACTTTTCAAATTAGAATTTCACACCTTTAATGAATAAATATAAATGAAATTCTTATTCAGACTTCATAACAGCACATCTTTCTAAGGATATTACATCAAACTAAAATTATTTCCTTTCACGCTAATTGTGTATACGAACGATAGGGAAATTAAAGTTTCCAAACAGAGATATGCTAATGCACAGAGTTCTTAATGGTTTAACTTAGAAATGCCTAAAATTGCCATAAAAAAGATCCAAAAATAAGAAACCAAATATCTGAATTGACCACCTGCCTGCACTAAAGAGTTCAATCACGAGTTTTTCAGAAGGGATTATTATTTTCCTTAAAACGTTTAGTCCATTAAGGAACATCAACCCCAAACCATTTCAGTGTTCTATTCATATGTAAATTTAATATCCTCAAAATTGATCTTTTTGTCCATCTGTTCACGGGAGATCGCCATTTTACAGTATTGCTAAATTTAATAATTTGTAGACTCAATAAAAACCTTGTCGAATGCCGTGATCGTGTTTTCTCAGGATTATTTAGCATTTATTTGGAATTTCCTTAATTTTTTAGGGACGCGAACGTGGGAAAGTAAATGTAAACAAAACGGAGGAGAAGCAAACCTGAGCTAGCACAAAGATTGTAAATGAGTCAGGTCAAGTAAAAGATCTAACCTTAAGTAAACGTAATTATGAGCTATTTCTTTATTTTATTTCGTGGAACTCACCAGGACGAAGAACTCCACTGCTTGAAACTGTTCCTTGTTCTAAGATTCGATTGACAAAGATTACTCCTCCAACGTTTTTGATCGTACATCCCAGACCCATTCCTTTTTGTCTTTCGATCGTGATTCTCTTCAACCCTCCAGTTAGTTTCATACTTTTTTGGCGTATAGGATCATTCTCTTCTAGTTCTTTCTGTTGATTCTGAGCCGTCGTAATCGCACGCATCCACAGTTCTCTATCAATCTCAGAAGCACAACTCAAGTAATGATTCCTTCCTTCTGCTGCAAGA
Source organism: Phymanthus crucifer (assembly GCA_009858155.3). Taxonomy (NCBI): domain Eukaryota; kingdom Metazoa; phylum Cnidaria; class Anthozoa; order Actiniaria; family Phymanthidae; genus Phymanthus; species Phymanthus crucifer. Next base: position 8,829 of record WUCR03039242.1, read on the forward strand.
CTCAAACAAAATTTCCTCTTCTTTGATGAATATTTTTCGAACGATGCAATATCTATCAAGAATATTCGTTCTTTAGCTGTACGGCCTTTTATCTGGTCTCCCTCTTTCTTGAACACGCACAAAGTTTCTCGGTTAAGTACAAGGAATCTGCGTCTCCATTGTTTTAGTAGGTTGCTCTTCTTGTGAATCGGTCCTTCCTTCACGACTTGGTTAGTGATTGTCATGTTTTTACTAGCCATAGTTCAGCTCCGAGATGTCAGAACGATTTATAGAGGCGTAACGCACTGAACAATCCCAAAGATTTAGGGAATATCCGCTAATAACGAACGAGGAGATCAAAATATTACAGCCCAACACTCATCAAGGAGGAACATACCAAGCCAAAGTACTGGTAGTATAATTTCCGCACAGCCCACTTTAATGTAGTCAAGTTATTTTTGCTCCACTTATCACGGCTGAGAGCAACATTTAACGGCCGTTGTAATACAGATGAGATTGTGGATGATTTCCGTTTGTAGTCTAAGGTTTCGTTCCTCTCAAAAGGTAATGTTCTGAAGATACTTGAGCCAAAATGATGACCCACCTCTTCCTGCATTTACGTCACTTCCGTTTTTATCTACGTCACTTGGTCGGAAAGCATTCGGGAAAGGCCGAATGAATATCAATTGTTTAAATTGTTTTAAAATTAGAAAAAAAATGTCAAAAATTGGTCATTTTTATAAGCAGAACAAAGGAAAGATTGAAAGTTTACGATAAAAGAGGAAATTAGCTTTCAAATCAATCAAGAAGAGAGAAAATAAAAAGCAACAAACAGAGGAAAAAGCAATATTCCGTTACCCAAATACGAACACAAATGTGATAAGAATATCTAGAAAACTATATATGAACAGAAAAAAGACAGATGTGTCGGAAAGGAGGGATTATATCTGAATTAATCTCGAGATAAGGAGGCTAGCGATGCGGACAGATGGCTTTGCAAATTGTACTCTGCAAAATTAATTAGTGTTCGTACAAGAAAGGTAAATAGAAAACCATAAACTGTCTCGGGGTTATCTATGTGTTATCACACAACAGGAGCGGATCCACGATTTTGTTCAGGAAGGGGTGCAGGGAACAAAGGCACCCCTGGGAGGGCAGGTTAACCCTCAGAATTAAAGAAAGAAAACATTTCTTTTTTCAAAATGTATTTTGGGGGACAAAGTTGCACAGGGGGAGAGGGTGCGTACACCCTGCACCCCTCCCCTA
>WUCR03039269.1:0-10072 GCA_009858155.3 Phymanthus crucifer
TATTGTTCGAACGAATCCGTTTGTGCGCGCTCGTATTCCATATATGTCACAGGCATTCATCGTCGGTAATTCTGCGCGCGTGGAGCGCTGGGATTTATAGCAGGCGTTCCTTGCTGAAAGCAGGTTTCCGAGATCGCTCCGATTGAAACCCGACGAATTTTCCAAACTTACAACGATCGTAAACCGTTCGAGCACGAGAGCTTCGAGCACGTACCTGGGGCACGTGCGAGGAACGCCTGTCATATTGAGGATTGTGCGCGCGCGACCCGATCAATCAGAACAAATAATTTCATTATGACAAATAGTTTTATTATTAAATTAATAATTTTCTACTTGTAAAATTTGGTTTGGTTTGTGCGTGAAAGATTTGTATGAGGCATTGTACCTACTGAATTATCTTATTATAATTTCATTCCACTAAACAAAATTTTAACGTGCTCCTTTGTACGAGGGAGCCAATTTTGCCTGTGGCGCCATCAGCCAACCTGCGCGCGCGAATTTGAAATACGTCCTCTGATTGAACAAAATGTCGTGTGTGAAAGATAGCGCGCGCGCATTTTTTGTTGAGCGCGAGGATGGATTTGAAATTTGTCCAATCAGAGGCCGTGTCATATCTTGTTGCACATCGATTGCTGTGACCGTGGTCTTTCATATCTTTTGTTGTACATCAATGTACATCAATCATACCATCTCATCCAGACCTAGCCGATGGTGCAGCCATGCTTACTGGGGCTATTCGAATTCCCCGTAAATGTTGGCTTTGTCTTGAACTTAAGTAAGCAACTCCAACAAAGCACTTTCTAAGCTCTTGCTTGCTTTGTGCTCGTTCTTCGTCGTTGCTTGGGATAATTGTTTGGAAGAATCGTTCAAAGAATCCTCTACCAAGCACCCTTGGACACCAGTGATAAATATGTAAATTATACACCGTAAAGAGAGAGGATACTTACTAATACTTGGTCAATCTCTGGTGGTGAGCTGTGGCCCGGTTGCCATGGTTACCTTCCTGCATGGGCGTGTGCTGCCCCACTGCCTGCTTGCCCTCGTACCCAAGCCAACTTATTAATTGTGTGGCTAAATGTAAATTTAGCAAAGTTAAAATTGACTGTACTGCTGCATAGCGATTTCACTCTGAAACACGGGGTCCCCTTTGGCCGATCAGGGGTCAACTGCCAGTGTTTGTAGTCATTGCAGATTTGCACAGCCAAATTTTCCCTCCCACCTTTCCCTCTTCTCATTTGGATTCTATGTAGGTAAGTATACATTCCACTGGGACACAGTGTGACGTAAGGGAACCGGTGGTGAGCTGTACCCGATTGCCCTTGTTACCTTCCTGCATATGGCGTGTGCTACCTCAGCGCCAGCTTGCCCTGGTAGTCAAGCCAACACCTTAGTCGATCGGTTTTAATTTCTGGTCATTTCGATTATTTTGAAATCATAGCAAATTAAGAAAGAAGATATTCAACGACTCAAAAAGTACAAACAAGAAGTCCGCCATTTTGCATCCTAAGATTTCAACCAATTCGACCGCTTGTAAGAATTTTTACTCTGCAGTCAATTAAAACGCGCGATAGTTCAGTACCAGGGTCTTCTCCCCGCCATTTTGAATCGGAGTAGGCCGAAAATAGTCCACGTGCAGCCGGAAAATTTCTTGGAAATATTTCTTCCGAGAAATTTTCCGGCCCTTACTTAAACAGGGCTTGGGCTCCCTGTGGACTTACCCAGGCCTTGTGACACGAGACCCTGGGGCTCACTATTACAGTTGTTTTGTGATGTAAATGAGGAGTCCGATCAGGTCAACTGAATATTTCCTTCTCCACAAACTAAAAGTCTAACTGCGTAACTCCACAATGTTAAATGCAAATTTTGGGGTCAGAACAACGTGAGGTTCTTCTTACACATATTCAAACTCGTTTTCTATCGGAATTCTGGAAGAGTGGTGGCACAATCAGCACGTCTACTTATTTGTTTCGCTGGCCAGGAATGCCATCGCTCTCCAATCCTTTTACGGTATACATGTATTTTGGAACATCATTGACCGCCTTTTCTTTTGAATCTTTCTACAGTTGCTTCAGAATCGTTGGCCTATAGACACCGAAGTTAACAAATTCATTAAGAATATTCATCTGGTTCGTCTTGAGCTAATAAGCAGCTACAATGGCTGTCCAAGCTTCGTGCATGGAATTGGCTCTGGAAGGAGAACGTTTGTGCAAAGCCGGTGACTGTAGAGCAGGAGTGAGTTTCTTCGAAGCTGCTGTCCAAGTCGGAACCGAAGATCTCAAAACTCTTAGTGCAGTTTATAGTCAACTAGGAAACGCATATTTTTATCTTCAAGAATACGAAAAAGCCTTAGAGTTTCATCGCCACGATTTGACGTTGGCAAGGACATTGGGCGACCGAGTCGGTGAGGCGAAAGCAAGTGGAAATCTTGGAAACACTCTCAAAGTGTTGGGGAAATTTGATGAAGCGATCGTATGCTGTACTCGGCATTTGGATATTTCAAGAGAACTTGGAGACAAGGTATTTGATTTTCAATATTGATGTTTTGGTTCCTTGGGGAAGGACAAATTTTAGGAACATCTTCAGAGGAGTTGGTTTCCATCGAAGGAAGATAATGTTCATACCTTTAATAGTCAGGCTTCAGTGCATGAACAGTTCCTTACTTCATTTAAGCTTACAAGAGTATTAAGTATAGGCGCTGTGAAGTGTACTAACTGGGTAAATGTCATTTTGAATATATAACCTTTAAACCATCTTCTGTGTTTCAAATTAAGGCTCTCGACTTAAAGATTTCCAATTTTTCGAAATATAAGCTTAAGTGCATTACCCCCCCCTCCAAAAAAATAATATAAAATATCTTTCAACTAAACTCACTATCATTATTGTTCAGTATTTCTTAATTACGATATATATAAACTTGCCAATTTCGCAAATATTTTATACACAACAAACGTCATTTAGTTTATTTCACACTGCTCATTGCCCAGTGTAATCTTGATTTTGTTTAAGTACGTCAATTTAAACTTTGAATACAGCACAGTAACTTCTTTCCGTAGACCCTTGGCTTTTGGACATTTAATACCTAAATTGCCAAGTCCTTTTCGGAATCTGAAAACTCGTTTGAGAATACCAAAACAATAGCTGAAAGTAGTTGAACAAAAGGCTAAATCAGTGGTATTTTTGATTTTGATTGTGTTCTATTATAAACATGATTTAATTTTTACTTGTTTGCTTAGCAACAACAAAGTAAGCAGCTTTGCTTTGAAAGAAATTCTTTACATTAGTCAGAGCATTTATTATTTATATTTCATTCTTCTATTAATATTTGATAAAATCTGAAAGCCCATATATCTTGTGCAGTCAACTCTTGTCCTGCAGATATCCTGGGCACTAAAACTGTAATTTGTATGTTTTACTTCGACTAGGATTCTTGGTAATCCATGAAATTACGCTCATTTATTTCAGTTCGGTTATTTTGATGATGAATATAGACTCTGGATAGATAGTGTTAGATGACACACAAGGAAAATCTAGATGTTCAAATGTTTGAATGCTATGACCACTTACTTCTGTAGTAGCTGTACCAGCCAATGTTGTCACACCAGTTGGCCATTACCCAATAAGTTAATCATGAATTCATCTGTCATCAGGATGGGTTCATGTTTCAAATCCCAGGTAAACAAAGCCTAGATTTATCTACAATTAAACAGTCAGAGAAGCCCATCTGCCATCACTGCAAAATGAATCCAATTATTATACTGGAAGATGGGTCTACAAAAATTTCAGCACTTGTTTCCTACACCCTCTGTTTTACATTTGGGGAGACAAATTTGATTAACTTATTTGCCATTTTCACATTCCCATAATACAATGGCTGTGGTCACCACACTAGAGAATTTAACTTAAGTTACTTACAAGTACACTGTGGTTAGAAATGTTTTTAGTGTGACCAGTCTTAAGTTAGTATTAACTATAGTTAAGAAAGTCGGGTGGCATTGGCAAAAAGCAAAGAGATTTAACTTTAGTCTAACTAAGGTAGATGCATGGGTTAAGCTCAATTTAAGATCGAACTAGATAAGACGAACCATTCGCAAGAGATTATTTGACAGATAATTGTGAATTGTCGGCAGGATACAAGTAGTACTTTAAATTTCTAGTTCTAGCTTTCATGGAGTGCTTGCAGTTTATTTCTAGTAAATACGGATTCGTGAAAATGACGATTAGGCGAGTACAACTAAAATTTAGAGGGAGAGAATCGAGTGAGTAAATTCAACGTCTTCTATTTCAATTTTTAAAACTGGAGGGAACAAGAATCTGAAGAGCATTATTCTGTTAACTATGGTTAGAGCTCTAGTGTGACGCCGATCCCGAAAATTTGCATAATGTAAGTTTGACCAATCTACAAACTGCATCATCAACTTAAGTAAACTGTAGTTAAATTCTCTAGTGTGACCACAGTCATTGTAGTTTTTCAGGAGCACCAGAGCTAAAACCAAGAACATTTTGCTAAAGACTGATCAGAAGATGATGTAAGTCATCTTACAATAATCAATGATGTATTACAAACAGTCAGATATACATACCAAGAAAGAATATAGTATTATACTAGTATACATTCCATTAAATGATTTCTATTTTCATAACAGTTTATGTGCTTTCCCCCCAATGCAATGTATTCTGGGAATGTGAATTGGGTAATGGCAAACATGTGCAACAGCATTGGGTGTTATGAGTAGTACAGCGGTAAGTGCTCATATACAGTAGAGGTTTTGCATGGCGACCCAGTATACAGCTTGGGGTGCCTGTGGATACTTGGCAGAACTATAAGATGTCACATGACTCGTGCAAAACCTCTGTACATTTCAATAGGGAATGAATGCATTGAATACTCCATTTAACAGTTCCTGGAGCTGTTTCAAATTCGATTCCATTTGGTCTTGGGAACGAGGCTGGGGTTGAGTGGTTTCGAGTAGACATCGAATAAATCTATGGAAAAGTTGACTTTCATCACGATAACAGTATATTTTTCAACTTTTGTGATAAATGTCAACTTCTCCACGGATTCATTTGCTGTCTGCTCAAAATCACCCAGCCCCAGTCCCATGCCATTGTCATTATAGCTTGTGGATCTTTATAAGCTAAATGTATTAATAATACTTCTCAAGATGACAACTGAGTAGAACTATATTTGTTATCAAAGATCCAATTTTAGGATTTTCAAGAATCGTAACTTAAGTAAAATAACATGATTATGCCTTAGAGTTCAAACATTAAAAGCTTGAAAAAGCACTATCTAAATAGCACTATATAGTGTTATATTTGAGAGTCACAGGCGCATGTGAATAAGAGGTTTATAGCACTTAAATGGCTCATTGACCTAGTGGTTTTAGCACTATTTAGTGCTAATTATTTAGATAGTTGTTTTACGCTTTTAACATTCGCACTCTATTGTATTTTTTGGAAATAAGATTAAACTGTTTCTAAACTGCCGGTATTATTAAAATGGCAGTTTGTGAATAATGCGACAATACGAAATGGATATGTTTGACAGAAATACAAAAATTACTGCGACTTGTCTTGTTTGGCTTCTCGTTGCCCTTAAGAACTCTTACAATGTACAAAAATGCCCAAAAGTCTACTTTAAGGGTTTTCACCCTGTTGAAGTTCAAAACGTGTATGGTTGGTTTCCCAATAACATATAATATTTCACTGAACAGTTTTTGTGGCTCAAATAGAACTTTCAAAAGTAGCCAGTCACCTTGACTTACTAAAAAAGACAAAAGAAAACTCCTCAGGGAGAACAAACAAATAACAGTTATTAAGACCTCAGGGGCGGATTTAGGGGTGGTGACGGGTGGCTAGTCGCCCCCCTTTTTGGCCATCTTTTTAATCAAATTTGATTTCAACATTTTAAAAATATATATGTTTTAAATGTTCCCATTTTTTTGTTACTTTGGATGCTTTTCAAGTTGTCTCACAAGTCTTTTCATGAATGCCGTCAAACATGGTTAGGTACCGGTTAGTTATCAGTGATTTTAGACCAATTATGGATCACGGGAAACCCCCTTGCACACCCTACGCATAATAATGTCCACTCAAACTTTTAAAATTCCAGTCACCCCCCTTGCAAAAATCCTGGATCCGCCTCTGGACCTCACTTTTTGGATGCTTACTATACTCTTATGAAAACATAAGGCCTTTGGTAAACTGTTCTGGCAGCTGTGCCGTAAGGTTGTCAGAGGATTCCAGCACACTTCTGTCAGCCTAATTTGAATTTGAAATGCAAATTCAGGGGCGTATCCAGGATTTGTCATGGGGGGGGGGTCCCTTACATACCAAATTGTCACTATGACGTCATAGCAATCTATTGTTTTAGCACAAATTACATGTTCTTTTTATTGCTTTTTGTGTTAAGGGGGGTCACAGGCACCCTGTGACCCCCCTGGATACGCCCCTGAAATTAGATGTTGTGGCAGCTTTACAGCAGTGTGTGCCAGAGAAATGTGCCAGAACTGTACTGGCATTCTCCTCTGGCACACACTGCCACAGCTACTGACATACACAACTGCAAGGCTGCCGAAGTAAGTAATTTGCATGTCAAATTCAAATTAGGCTGCCAGAAGTGTGCTGCAAGCTATTTCACATAATCATCCTGAGAATCATGTATGTTTAGGGTCTTTCAAATTTTAATGAATTCCAGAGACTAAACTGGTACCTTTTAGGGTCTTTACCTCCAGCAAATACACCTATTTCAAAAAACCTTGTTGAGGAGAATGGAGGATGCATGACTGAAATGAAATGTGGGTACCATTTGGTATGCAAACTTTCACTCTGGTAGTTGCATTGCCCTTGCTGGAAAATGGATACACCAACTGCAAGCATACAGTAAGCATGGGCAACGCATCTAGTGAAATTTTGCATACCAAATGGTACCCACAGTTCATTTTGGTCATGGAAACTCCGTTCTCCCCAACAAGGGTTTTTTGAAATAGGTGCATACACCTAATAGACCATTTCATGGTTCTCGTCCCTCAACCTCCGCCTCGTTAGCATGTAATTATTCTTTAGAATTTGACTTCAGCTCACAATAATGTAAGGAATTTGCACCGCAATGAACAATTGAAATAATCGATTTCTAAAGAATGTATTTCACGGCAGCGAGGTTGGGGTGGGAAGGACGGATCCAGGAATTTTTCAAGAGGGGGGTCCAAACATCGAGGGGGGGTCCAAACACTAACTTTCCTTTCAAAGTGTGGCAAAATTAGAATCAAGAATAAGACAATCAATTGAACCTCAAGTATGACAGGGGGGGTGATCAAAACATTGGGTAGTTTCATATACAATACTGAGAAAAGCAAGTCAGAATTGAAATTCTTAGCATACTTTGTGCGTTTTGAAGTTGTTGAGATATATCAATTTTGCCATCTCCAATTAATTCCTATATTTTATTTTTCTATTTTCTTATTTTAAATGATAACATTTTTGCAACTACTGTAGGTGTACATTCCATAAATAAAGATTGGATTTCAGGGCTGCATTAGTGTTCATTTCAGTGTACCTTCTTGACACAAATAATTGTTTGATTGGTATCCTGATTACAAGTACTTGGTACAGTATTTTTAGGGGTAAAAATCTTGGATTGCCATGCCTACCTGGATAAGACTTAGGGTACCTGTTGATGACTATACCCTCGAAATCTACCAGGGGTACCCTGGGATGCAACACATAGGGAACAAGTTAGTGTGAGGGGTAGTGGCATGTACCTGTATAGCAAATATATGGGAATACCCCCTCCCTTCGGGAAATGCTCACAGTGTTATTTTATAATGCAGCTTCATGTGATAGTTTGATCTTTGCACTCATTGGAATAATCAGTACCTGTATTTATAATTGTAATTAAAGAGTTCCATTGATATTGAGGCATTTTTCAGGCTTTAGGATTTGTTAACTGGATCTTCCTGAATCATTTGATCATCTTTAGGTTGGTGAGGCAAGAGCTCTCTACAACTTAGGAAATGTTTATCATGCCAAAGGCAAGCACTTTGGTAGGAGTTTTAATCAAGATCCAGGTGACTTTCCAGAAGAAGTTAGAAGTTCATTGGAGAGGGCTGTGGAATTTTATGAGTAAGTTGAACAAATTTACCAGTCCTATTACAGTGTAACTACTTCAACCAAAGCCACCCACTACAAATTTTCTGCAAAATGTTTAATTTAAATTTGTGACTACTTAGGAAGCAGGGATGGCGCAGCGTTTTTGTAGCTGGAGGGGCTTAACTTCAGCGTTTTTGTAGCTGGGGGGCTGAACTTCAGACCTCAAATAAAAAAAACAACACTGGAATCTAATTGCACAACTCTCTGAAAAAAGCTGGGGGGGCTCCAGCCCCCCCGGTTGCGCCGCCCCTGGGAAGTGTTCATCACTTATTTAGAGGGAGACTATGATGGTTTTGGGGGGCATTTTTGTCCTCAATACAATTGGGGGGGGGGGTAATGAAAATTTCTCCATGAATATAACCAGGTATGGGGGGAGGGGTTATGATATTTAACCTTCGTCAATTGACATCTCGTTGGGGGGAGGGGGGGGCAAAAAATACTCTTAAACAGTCACTTGCTTTTGACGTCACAAATTTTAACATGACAACGAGGCCATGCGTGGAAGCGATCTGGTTTTTCCTTCAGTCACTCGACAATGCAGAATTGACTGCTGGTGTGTGCCTTTGTGTAGCAGTAATCGAGAACAAACAAACGGCGCTTCTCTTGCCATCGTTCATTTATCGTTCTTTCTCCCCCTCCCTCTCCCCCTCCTTCAAAGCAGCGCTTCGCAGGCCATCACTGAGCGTTGGCAAAGTTCATGACGCCATTCACTGGCCGACAACTCCGTACACAGAACGGTCCTCGTCTTATTAAAACCTTGGTACGCGAGCTTGTCTAACGTTTCATACGTGGTGGTAAAAGGTAAAGTTAGCCAGTAATAAAGCATTGATTCACATTCCTTAATTCTTAACGTGCATTTCAGATGCTCGTGCCTGAAACTCGCTAAGTTGACTGTGTTTCGATGAACGTGCATGTCTAAAATCCCTCTAATCTCATCGGTTGGCCCTTGAGGAATGCATTCCATATATATGGCAGCATGATTTAATAGTCTGGGATATTTCTTTGAACCATAAAACTTCAAAATGCCAAAGTTCTTGTGTTGCTATCATGGTTCAAGTAGACTTTTGGGTTGTTGTTTGGCTTCATGATCATAATCCAGGTTTTTGATTGAGAGCTTGTGTGCCCTAAGAAAATATGGAAGCTATAAGTAGTTCATTGCCGCAGGCCTTGGTTCAGCATTTAATGTGCTGGCCTAACGGAATACCAATAATGAGCATGACGTCCAAATTTCTGTTTTGATATCCCAAATCGAAAATCGCTTATGTTCCGTCACTGTTTCGACTCATAACATGGTCACACTTACATCATAGAATCTGGTGAGGATCAGCTAAGAATGCATCGAATTATTTATAACTGAAGGTATATTAGATATGTTGGCCTTGTAGCCTGTGAACAGCCGTTACTAATCAATGTATATCTGTAAATCGTTTCACTTTTAGCGAGTGCCTTTTTTAACTCGTGGATACGCGAAGCGTAGAAACGAGTTATTTATTCGTTGTCTGGTATGTGTGTGACATAGTAGTCTATTAGGTCAGTCTCCAGAAATGTTGATAATCCAAGGACAAGTATACAAGGATACCGTTCTGTATGACTGTCTCCTGGTCTTCATAGACGTTGATACTGATTTGATTAGAAGAGATGTATTCCTGAATGGGCTTTTTAAAACCATTCTTAAACCATATAAAATGATAAGGAAGTGAAATAATTTTAAAAAAACCTTCGCATGGTTCACCCTTCTCGTTAAAGAGCGACACGATATTTCTCGTCGAAGATTGCAGAAAATATCTTTTTACAGAATAACTTAATGGCATGCTCCATCTACTACTGCCCAATAACATACGAAATATTATTTGTCAATACATACAAATAACTTTTTTAAAAATTTTTCTTAGAAAATGTGATATTTCGCAATGAAACTTTACTA
>WUCR03039631.1:0-10054 GCA_009858155.3 Phymanthus crucifer
CAATATGGTTTTCCTATTGGTCAACACTGAAATGGCTTCCAATCATCTATTCCGCTACCTTTCACTACCCTACAGTTTTCCCCCGGATTACTGCCGTGGATATCATTGATCTGAAGATATTCAAGGCATGATTTGTCAGGGCTTACCCGAGTGATTATCTTTTCTCTGAGCTTCGTTTTCCTTGTAGTTTCTTACTAGTTCGTCAATGTCTTCTTCATCTCCTGCAGAAGAGGCCACACCGTCGATCACTCGCATTTGCAAATCGAATACTCCGTCAACCGCACTCTCTTCGGAGCCTGTCGTGAATGATGATGATGATGATAAATGATGACGATGATGATCATGAATGTGATGGGAGCAAGTGGCAGAGTTGTTGTACTGATGAGGAGCGGGGGAGATGGTGCGTTTCTCACTCAGACCACGTGTCATTCTCTAGAGTATCATTTCTTTTTTTTATAATAAAGATTGCGCATAAGAGACGTATGGTTATGGATGCAACTCGAACAAAGAATTATATTCTCAAGAGAAGGACACGTGGTGGTATTCTCAAGAAGATGATCGTTTGTTTCTTTCCTTTTATAGCAAAACAAATCTCTGTTTTATTCAATTCTATCCAATCAAGATACACACATACGACATCGAGTCCAGGAATTGAACCTGGGTCACCTCACGAGGAAGAACATTAAAATCACCATTTACCTCCTTTTTTCTTCATAGCAATCAACTTATCAGTAGAGGTCACTCGTCCTGAGCGTGAGCGGAACGGTTCGGTCGGGGTCCCTGTGGATCGACCTCCTGCACTTGGTATCGATTCTTTGTACAGACTAAAGTCATCTGAGACAATAGAACTTCCACTTCCGGTGCTGGCGCGTGGGCGTTTGGGGCGATCGAGAATCATTTCTTCTTCCGAAGAAGCGTCATCGCTGTCAGCTGCCGCGTACGACGAGGTATCGCCACTTAACGCATCTACACACACACAAACGACCAAAACAATTAAACTTTGGTTATGATACAAATGTAACCTTTGAGTGTTTGAATAACGTAACCTAAGAAAAAGGAAAAGAAGGAAGTTCACGAGAATATGAACAGTTATAACTATGCGCCACACTGTACCATGCCGTGCCGGCTGATAGGTTTTATGTTTCTGATTGGATAAGCAAAGATCTCGTGTGTTGCTGTGATTGGTTTAATTTAACACCGCGTCAATACTGCACCGTGACCGTGCCATACAAAAAAATTCTTGTTTGTCACGCAACTACGACTGCGCATGACGTTTTGTTCTGACAAACATTTAATGAAGGTAACACACCTTTAGATCTTCTGGGTACTGGTGTCCATGTTCGCCCAAAATCTTCCGAATGGCGGGACGAGCTGAAAGTGTCCTAAATCATGACAAAAAAATATACAGCTAAATAAAGTTCAACTGGCGAACGGTGAAGCGTGATTGAAGACTGCAACACCGAAAAACCTGTAAGGAATTAAAAATATCTTCGTATTCATTTCAGAAACACCTAAAAATTTCGCTGCCACTCAGAAAAGCCTTTAGATGTCAACTTAAGGTATGACAATACGAGCAACAAAATCGTGCAACATTGTTGCGCTGCAAGTTGCAGAGTAAATGTTGCTCGTATTACCACACTAATTTTTGTTGCGCGACTTTGTTGCACGAAGTAGAAGATCTTTCTACTCTCTGCAACAAAGAAATTTGCTGCGCGCAAAGTGGAAATACGAACAACATTCGCTCTGCAACTTGCAACGCAACAATGTTGCGCGACGAGTTGTACGAATTAATTGCTCGTATTACCGCACCTTTATAATAAATCGTTTCAACTCTTTTCTGTCCTGTCAAAATAAACTAAAATTATCCCTCAATCTTCGTAGTACTTTGTAAACCAGATGGCGTGTTGTTGTTTGTGGGACAAGATTTCAATTCCACTGGGGAAACTGATGCGACGTGATTGGTCGCTATTGTCTTAGTCGGAACCATCAATGGGCCCTTTGCAGCACGTCGGAATGCAGCTGGATTTGGAGGGCAAGACAAAAGAATCTCAAGCTCCAGTGAACCAAAACCTATTGTCTTGCCCTCCAAATTCTACTGCATTCCGACGTGCTGCAAAGGGCCTATTCCCTGCCCTGGTCGATAAATAACCAAAATAAGAACTAGATTTATAATGGGAAGATTGCACTTACACTTCTGCTGAGAGAGGAAGAGTGTTCACGTGACCCAAGAGAGACGGAGTATTTTGGGATGGTCTTGAAGAACCACGCACCTGTCTTCTTCCATAACTAGAACAGTGAAAGTACGACTGAATTACTTCCTGAACCCTGGTGTCCCATGATGTTAAGCAGGGATATTAATGACAGTGTGTTTGTCGTACTTCTCTTTGTTCACTGCAGAGCATGCAGAGCCAGATTGGTTGACCTGCGCTGTTGTGGGTATCAACGCCACACTTTTCACAGACATTCTGGTGAATAACAACAAATGGAAGTGTTGGTCAGAGCTGACAGATGGATGAAAGAATGGGATTGGATTGGATTGACAGATGAATGGAATGGAATGGAATGGAATGGATGGGATTGGATTGGATTGACAGATGAATGGAATGGAATGGATGGGATTGAATTGGATTTATGGAAAGGTAGGAGAGCACGGGTGGCGCAGCGGTGAGAGCGCTCGCCTCTCACCACTATGGTCCCGGGTTCGATTCCCGGACCTGGTATCATATGTGAGTTGAGTTTGTTGGTTCTCTCCTGTGCTTCAAGGGTTTTTCTCCGGATTTCCTCCCTCCATAAAAATCAACTTCCAAATTCAAATTCAATCTTCGGGGGCCTTGTAATTGGGGTAAAACCTGTAAGGCTAGCCCGTCCACCCAGGAGTGGTACAGCTAATAAATTAAAATTAAATTAAATTAAAGATAGGATTGATAAATGGGTGAAATGGAATGGATGGATGGATGGGATAGAATGGATAAATAGGATGAGTAGATGGATGGGACAGGATAGATCTACCTTCTCACAAGTATCACACTCTTTAGCCACAGTCTTCAGGACACCAAACTTGCTGGCACACAGAAGGCAGAAGTCTTGTCCATTGCCCTTTGCATTCTTACGCAGATTTTCCAGTTTCTCAACAAGCCGTCTGAAAATCACAACCAAAATATCTAACATACTAACTTCATGTGATTTGTTCTATCTCTTAAGAATAGATAATTTTCTGAAATTATTGTTCCAGCTGGACTGGCCATGAAGAAACTTCATACCCTGATATTAGAATCTTCACAGGGGCGGATCCAGGGGGTGTGCACCCCCCTGAGCTGAGTGATTAACGATAAATTATGCCTTCATTGTTATCCATTGTTAATGCTCAAGTCCCGAACATAAATGGTGCACCCCTCCCTCAAAGAATTCCTGGATCCACCCCTGCTTCATTCTATGGTACATCAGAGATCAATACTTCTCAAATTCATGAATAATTAATAAGGATACAACATAAAATATCATTACCATCACAGTGCCCATCCTTGGGAACCCAGGGGGTAAAATTCTGTTGCTCCTTTCTCACTGCCATAAAAAATACCCCTGGGAACAGAGTCTGTTGGAGCTTGTTCCAGAAGTCAAAATTCAACTCTTTCCTGATTGGTCGACCTTGGGGGGAAAATTTTGCAAGACACCAGTTGGGGAAGGGGGTGCTAAGATTCGAAATCATCAAAGCTTTTGTGTGCGCAAAGTGGGTAAACCAGGTCCCCCTTTGCCACTCCTCTGGATCTACCTTTGGGGTTCTCAATAGAATTCCGAGTAGGTGGTACAATTTGAAATGTAGCCGGCACATTTAAAAGATAACTGGCAAAACTGGCTAAATGGCTATTAACTAACTGACAACCAGTAAAATGTGATGGCTACCAGCTACTATATGAGAGCCCTGATCAATGTACTACTAAATAAACATTTTAAAAACTGTATCTCATATTTAGCATAATCATTAGGCCAGACAAAACACAGACATATAGCTTGTAAAACAATGTTTTTTAAACATCCTCCTGTACCCCCTCTGAGACATAATAGCCCATCTTTTAGTAATATTGATAAATACTTTCAGTAAAATTGTCAAACGCAATCAGATAAACTTCCAAGAAATACAATACTTTCTTTTCGAGACAAAAGCATGAGATCTTGTGTTTTTAGTGATCATGTATAATGGATATTGAGATATGGAATGACCAATGGGTTTTTGTCAATTGTAATCCATGCTTATAATCTTGATTTTTGCTTTGGGTCCTATGATGAATTTTAATTCATAGTATGTGTATTGGAATAAACATGCCAATGCTTTTTTTGTTCAATTATCCCTTCATTCCTTCATTCAATTTCACTCTCATTTTAAAAAAGATCACCCCAGGAAAAAATTCTGTGCTGCATCTATTGTGTTGTAGAACAAGATACATGACTTTCCAAATCTCATTTTTTCTCATTTCTTAATTGTATTCATTCATTCTTCTTTCACTATAATAATCATTATTTAATTAAAAAGTTTGTTGGATCTCAGTAAGGTTTTTCCTATCTTATCAATCAGAATTAAAGACCAGATGTGTAGTTCTTAAAAGCAAACAGATGAAAAAAATAATCCTTCCCGAGAAAAACAATTTCTTAATGAAATTACATTCCCAGTGGGGTGCCATGGCCAGCGCCATTATGTGCAGTTAGGCTCCATTTCAGCTCAAAACACATTAGCGGTGCTGTCTGAGCTTCCAGTGAACGATTCTCAAATACTTAGACATAAACTCTAGGACCTAAAGATCTTATGGTTATTAGGGAGATTTTTAGACTACCACAATGAGTCCGTATTTGTATTTAGCTTCCCAATATTATACCTCAATAACCTATAGTAACTTCAAGTTCAACACGGTCGTATTTCTAAAAGCCTCAAGCGGTTAAATAAGCTGAAATGGGAACATTTCTCAGTGGTTGACATTAGAAATGCAAATATCAACATAGCTTTTTCTAAAGCAAGGAAGTCGAGGGATAGAATATAAGGCGGATGTTACAAGTTCAAGATATAAAATTTCGATCTCTTTGAACTGTGTTTTTCTTAGCAAATATTTATTCTGGTTCAGCTAAGTTAAGGCGTTTATTTTAGCGTGTACTGTTCTCTTTCCTAGACTTACAAAGGAAATTGTAATTTCATTTTTACAGAACAAAAGTAAAATAGAATGGAGAGAGAAATTATCCAGTCGCGCCGTGCACACAAACCCAATAATTAATTAATCCATATAATGTACACATTCTTACGTTACCTTATTACAAATATATGAAGAATTTTTTTAAAAAAATTCGTCAACATACGAATATTTTTAGCAAGATTTTGGGTATATTGCTTTCCTTTTTCTCACACGGCCGTAAAAATAATCTCCGAGTATTGTTAGATTTCTCAAATTTTAAATAAGAAAATTTGATTACTGACAAGTAATTTATGTGCGGTTTGTGAGTAATATTTTAAATACTGTAGCATACAATATATATTACCCGATGCGATTTTCCTCTTGTCTTTGGATGCGATCTGCTCGTTGAATAACATCTTTAATGACTTCTTGCTCAGCTTCAGAGATATTTGTCTTCGAGGTCTTTTTAGCTGGATTACTTGAGTGAAAAGACCATCCAGCATTCAATCTGAAACACAAGTAAATATAATTTAAATCAAGAAATAGTACAAAGGCAATAAAAGGGTATTCCTTAGGAGTATGACCCCGATTTACAGGCATTAACACCGTTCTATTTGTTCTGCCATTTGTCTTGAAAATATTATTAAAAATACAATCAACTGAGATATCAAGGAAAAGGCTATTACAAGAGAGTCTGCAAATAAGTTGGTAGTTTCGAATGGGTTTTCTTGATGAATTTCTTGACGAGTTTTCTCGGTGATGTATAACACATTCCAGACGTCGATCAGTCCAGCTTGATAGAACACAAGCCAGTTGTCCAAAGATCTTCGTAAGCCGCACATCCAAACGAAAGAAATACCACGATTGCTCACAAATAAAAGCCCTAGAATCCTTCCGGTAGCTTGGCCGAGTTTCTAGTAACTTGCAGCTGCACCACAGTTAATAATTAAGAATCGAATATAACAATCGTTAATTCTCGCAACCACGACCCACAAATCACAAGCGGTGAAAACACTAGCGCTCGTATATCCTAGACTCACTTGGCTCTCAGCACCAACTGACGATCGTTTGGGCATGTCCAACGATTTTCAATATCATTGGCAATCTCTCCCATGCTAATGCATATATCGAAATGATTAAAAAGTAGTTCCAAGACAGCCTTTTCTTGGCTCTAGATCAGCTGATTAATCTTGAGCTTTCGTTCCTTTGACTTATCATGGCTGAAAGCAAGAATTACCGCAAGGCAACAAAAGATTCTAGTTGACTTCATTCCAGCAGGGATAAGATCCCTCCATTTCGCCAAAAAGACCTAAATTCCCGCTATTAAAGTATAATTAAGAACTAAAAAAAACTATTAAAATGAACTGAAATTGAATACGAACTGGGGGCTAATATACTCACGAGTAGGACAAATCACGTGATGAATTAGTTAATTTAATAATCGTGCCGCGCAGCGGGCCTGAGGTCAATCAAGGCTTCAAGGAACTTTTTATTATGAGCTCTAAATGGCTACGTTGTGTGTTTAAAAGGCAAGCTCCTACGGTGTATTTACTGTGTTTTCCTTGGGCTGGCGGTGGAGCGAGTTATTATGCCACTAAATGGGGTAAAAATCTGCCCGATAGCATACAAGGTAAGGTAGATACAAGCTGAAATGCAAATTGTATCAATTTCTGATTAGTTTATAAGTTACGTTGTGAATAACAAATTGTTGATTTCGATTGTTTCGTAATTGCATTATTGACGATTTTCGTAAACATAGACATTTAATGAATTATAATTAACGTTGAACCACTGACAACCGAAGAACAATCGTCGGCCATTCTTCCGACGACAGAGTTTCCGTTCGTAAAACCTGTTCCCTGGGGCAAAGGGTTTGTTTTTGACAGCGACGAAAGATCTTCCCTACCAATTTCCCATATTCCCTATAATGAGAAGAATAGAGGCAAACTCGACGCCGGACCAACTACTTGACTCATTCACGATATTGCTTTCACCATGACTAAATTACAGATGTTGCGTATTTGGTAATACATTATTTATATTGAAGACTATTTCATATGAATTAGTGTAGGTAATAGCATGGTTTGAAGTGATATTTGGCATAAATACCACGGAGTGATATTTTAAAATTGTTAGTAATTTATGCCAAATATCACTTCAAACCATGCTATTACCTACACTAATTTCAATTTCTCTAGTTTATGGAGTGTGCTTGGCGGGAAGAGAAGGTAGATTTTCAGAGTCGTTTTGTACTGACTGGCAAGTTCTTATAGAAGAAATTTGTCACGAGGTACATGAGGAGTTGGAGAATAAACAATTTGTTTTCTGGGGTCATAGGTTAGTGCAAAATGTTCTTTTTTCCCATGATTTTCTTTTGTCTTTGCACACCTGCCCAGCTTCCCTTCTTGTGAACTTTATATCACCCCTTTTCTTTTGAACTTATGGTAATAACTCAGCCCTGTTTTTTGGTAAGTTATATACCTTCATCTTTTTTTGGATGACATGTCGGTGGAGGAGTGGGGGGAGGCAAGGGGGTTGATCACCCCCCCCCTAAAATTTTTGGATCAATCATATTTTTCTTTGATTGCTAAATATAGCACCGAAATAAAATATTCCTTTTGTTATGGAATCATCCAAGTGAAGCTATTGGGTCAATACAATGCTTGCACGCAGTCATAATAATGCACCTATCAAAGTAAATCCCATACGGGGGGGAGTGCGGGGAAAATGTGGGGTTTTGATCGCAAAAATGTGCCCTTGGGTCAGGCATTTGATCAGAAATTTTGCCATTTGGTTGGCAATCTCCTCTTTAGCCTTCTATTTTTTCATGTCATTTGATCAAAAATTGCTTCTCCTCCCTGGGGCATTTGACAATGTTTTAAGGATTTTGATCAAATCCCCACCCTTTGCCCGCACTCCCCCCCTCTCGGGATTTACTTTGATAGGTGCATAACTGCTCTTTTGGTACAGGGATACTACATCTCAGCCTGAGGGTCCTCCCCCTCCCCCCCCCCACCCCTCCCACACACACACTACTGACTGTATTCTCCTCTTCCATTAAAAATTACGGTATGTGGTACCATCATTGGAAGGAGAGGTATGGGCATTTCCAAAAATTAATCACAAGAAAAGCACTATTCCTTTCTTAAATTTAAGCTTAGGGGCTGAAGTTGCTTTTGAAACAGCAAGATACTTGAAGAAGCAATATGGTTTGGAACCATCCCATCTCCTAATATCTGGTGCTGCAGGACCTGGGGTAGACTATAGCATAATGACCCAGAGGCTAGGCCCTCTATGTATTTGAATGTTTTTGTTGAGGATTTGCCAGCTGTTAAAAAAAGCATAACAAAATCTACAGATTGAAATGACATTTTATATTTGAAATTGCTTGTACTGTAAACATTTATATTTTAATATGTAATCAGTTATGCACACAAAACTGTTCTGCCTTTAGTAAACTAAGCTAGATACATATTTAAATGACTGTCTGAGTTCGATAAGTTTGACATAGTGTAAATAAATATTTTCAATGAATTTGTTTGAGTATTTCGTGCAGAAATAAAATTGATTGATGTGACTGATAAATGTCTATTTTTATGTGCTTTTCTTTTGAAGATTCCGAGAACATCACCTTGTGCATCACAGTTATCTAATAAAGAGCTTGCTGACAAGATAAAAAGTTGGGGAGGAACTCCACAGGCAATTCTTGATAATGAAGAAATTATGGATATTAGTGTCAGAGTTTTGAGAGCTGATCTTACTCTCTTAGAAAACTATAGGTAAAGCAATCAACATTGTTAATGAAAATGCTGTTAGGAGATCTTAATTTGTCATGCTAAGGGAATGTTTCTAAGATTGATTAAATATTTGACTAAGCTTTTGATTCATCTTAGAGTCGAACATTGTCAATCAAGCTCTACACTTGAACTTTTAATCAATTTTGAGTTGGTTTTTATACCCTAAAGGCAAATTTAGAAATATCTATCTGCTGTGCAGTATAAAAGTATAAAAATCCACAAGGATCATCCAGAAAAAAATTCAATTTTAGTCATTTATTTTTTGTTTAATTTGTTATTTCAGTATATTTTCTTTTTTGTTTTTGTTTGTATAATATAAAAAATATTTTCTAAATACCATAAAAAAATAACTCAATTGATACGAAGTAAAACATCAGAGTCAAATTGCATTTAGTTATGTCTACACCTTTTTAATCAAGTATTACAATCTGTAGTTTCCAGCTCTTTCCATGTGGTTGCTTCAATTGATTGTAGTTTTATCCATTCTTTAATAATTCATTAATCAATTTCTTTTGTAATCAGATTTGTTGCTGATAATGATGATATCCCTGTACTGTCATGTTCTGTAACAT
Source organism: Phymanthus crucifer (assembly GCA_009858155.3). Classification (NCBI taxonomy): domain Eukaryota; kingdom Metazoa; phylum Cnidaria; class Anthozoa; order Actiniaria; family Phymanthidae; genus Phymanthus; species Phymanthus crucifer. The sequence continues at coordinate 9,526 of WUCR03039631.1, forward strand.
GTTTTGATGGCAGCGCTGATGTACACCAGCAAGAAGGTATAAAAATAAATAAACCTCAATTAATTACATAGTCAAGAAAGATATCCCATAAAATATTTTAAGAAATTTGATTTGAAGAAGATCTTTATAATACAGCTATATATACTCTGAGATTGTTATTCCCAAAGGCATGCTGGCAGCTTGAGGGCAAGATCTATATTTTCATTCTCTAGAACTTTCTTTTGTTGAAATTCCTGAATATTCCATTTCCAGTAGTGTTTGGGGAAAAAAGACAGATTAATTTCCATTTTTAACATGTGAAAACTACATCATGCAACTCTTGGAGCAAATTTATTGCTTCTGGATTGTATACTGAAATGTTAAAATTTGTGTTTTGTCTTAATGACAGATTTTGAAATTTGAGTGGTCATATCACCAACAGCATCATCATCATCATCAGGCTCATTGTTAGCATCATAATCATTATTGTCATTATCATCATAAGCAACAGCAGCATCATCAACAGCTGTATCATCAGCAACAGCATCAT
>WUCR03039652.1:0-10051 GCA_009858155.3 Phymanthus crucifer
AGGGGGAGGAAAATAGGAGAAATACATTAATACGGCTCTGGAAAAGCAAAGTGTCTCAACAGTTTTGTCCAAGATTGAGTGTTCAAAAGTTCATACTGCTGATTTGATCAAGCCCTTAATGAATTGAGTTTGTTGGGTACCTATGTTGTGCCTTCTTTGCTAATACGATTTCCTCTGGGTACTTCGCTTTTCCTCCAACAAAATTGACATATAAGTTGAGTGTTGCCCCCATTATTGCAAAAGCAGTAGAATGTCTTGGTACTTTGATAAATATATTTATTTTTGTTTAAAAATATTTTCAGCAACCTTCCTGGAAGCCTGTTAGTCACAAAGGGAAACAACAGCTTTTGTTCTCAATCAAAGAAGAAATCAAAGCATCACAGGTAAGGAAGGAATGATGACAGCACCAGTTGATGGTAATGATATTCCTTTGGCTGCTTGATATTGATGGTGGTGGCAGTGATCATGATGTGCTTGATGATGACTACAGCCTGTATTCATAGGATGGTGATATATGGCAGATATTGCAGATCCATGCAAATGAGATGTAAATGAGACAACCAGCATTGTGTTGACCCAAATGCCTCACTTGGATGATTCGAAAACAAAAGGAATATGTCATCGCAGTCTCAACTGTAATAACAGTATTGAAGATTGATTGTTTCTATTTGTAGCATCATGCCGATAGCAGCCATGATGTATATCAGCTATTTGGAACCATAGTTTGCAAGGTAAGTATTATTGTTGTAATGATTTTGTGGAGGATGATAATGATGTTGATAATAATGCAATGATGCTGCTGGCTCTGGTGCTGCTGGTGAAGCTGATGATATGCTGCTGTTGATGATGATGATGAACCTTATCACTGCTGCACTGATTATGAAACTGATGATGATGATGATGATGAAGTTGATGATGATGATGATGATGATGATGCACCAGATGCTAATGATGTTGATTTAGTGCTGCCGCTGCTGCTTATAATGAATATGTTGATAATTTTGAATATCTGATTGATTAACATGTGATATTTTCTCAGAAATAAAACCATGAAAATTTCTTTCCTTTTTGACAGGCAGATTTAGATGGCATCCCAGAAGTAACCATCAGCGTCCTCTCTCCTGCTGTTGACTACCTCATTGTTCACCCCAGTGTTCATGAAGGAGACACCTATGTTCAAGAGTCAGCCCTTGTAACAAATCAAGGTGCTTTACCTGCTGGCCCTGCAGGGCGACGTATCCGGTTCCGACCACCAGCAGAGCCTTTCACTCTGTGTCACTACTCTGGTCAAGTAAGGAATGGGCTGCCCATTGAAGGCATTTATCAGATGAGGGTAAGTGAGATGGATCCGAAACCTTCCACCATCAGTTGAATGAATGGAATTTTTCTGTTTTTGGTTTACCAATCATTTGACAACAGTTGAACAATAAATTTGGGTGGCATGGGTGGCATAGCGGAGAGAGCGCTCGCCTCTCACCTCTATGGTCTCTGGTTCAAGCCTCGGCTTGGACAGGATCATATGTGAGTTGAGTTTGTTTGATGTGTTGTTCTCTCCTGTGCCACGAGGGTTTTTCTCCGGGTTCTCCAGTTTTCCTCCCTCTGTAAAAATCAACATGTGAGTTGAGAGTTGTGTGCATAGAATATGTAACGTAGTGGTAGTGTGTGTGAGTGAAAGTGTCCCCAATTAGTGCACAAGTGCTAGAACGACTAGACACTTAAATAACGATATTTATTTATTATTATTTTTTATTTTAAATTATAGACACCATTCTTTGATTGCATGTGGCCACCTAGGTGGAATATAAAACAAAGGATTCCTCATGAACATCTTTTGTTAATACCACCAACATGGCTGTCATGTCTTTGTCTTTTGATTCTCTTGGGAATGCTTGCAAGTGAAGAATTGACCAAGTTGTAGCCAGCATGTAATTGGAACCTGAGAAAAACATTGTTAAAAATATTTCTTTTGTACATAAGATTGGAACAAAAAGAAATGGAGGATGGCAAAATGTTTGAAATGCATAGAAATGTGCATAGCTCAAGGCTTTAGCCAATTTCGTTTATTAATGAATAGCCAAGAAGAATGCGTTTGTCTGTTATGACAGAGAATATTGTCTTGTTCAGGGTGATGAAAGAGCTGTTCAAATCTCTCTCCAACTAAAGTTGAATGCAAAACTCAAGAATTCATTTGAATACTGTGAAGTCCACCTACCTTTCTTCAATAGGTACATAAAGCATTGCATTGCAATTTACCCCACCCTCACCCCTAATATGTGTGCTCTCATTGGTTGTTTCATGATCACATGGCAGCAAACAATTTAGCTGTTTCCCGTCTACGGTAACATTTTTCAGCTGGCAACATTATTGCAAATCTGTGATGTCAGAGTGAAAGAGTGCACTGTTTCCCGGAAAATACTGGTGACCTTGATTGATCTTTAAAAAATTACTAACTAGCATGAACTGTATGTTTTTGTGCTATATAACAAATCACTTAATGAGTGATCCCTTGTGTTAAATATTTACTAAAAAATTAAATATTTACGACAGTATGGGGTATACGGTAGTAGGTTATTACATTACCAGGAAAGGGTGTTGTAGATTCATAGAAACCTCAAATGAGGTGTAAAGTCACTACCACCACAACATACTCGATTGGGAGTTTCACCCCTCCAATGTAATTCCACAAACTCTGCCCTATAATTGTGTGATGGTGCTCTGTAATTCTGTATTGCTCCCCTCTAATTCTGCGATGCTGCTCTACATACTGCGCTGGAATTCCATGATGCTCCCTTGTAATTTCCCGACCTGGCATGCCCTGTAATCCTCCCCTGATCAGTTTCACTTGTGTGTAGATTTGTTTGTTGGTTTCTCTAGTTCCGGTGCTTCAAGGGTATTCCAGTTTTCCTCCCTCTGTCAAAATCATCTGCTAAAAGTCCAATTTGACTACAGTGTATTGGTGAAAGGGATAACCTCTGATGTCTCCTTTCACTATATGATCTTAAGAAATTCCTGTGATGTGCTGCTAATGTGCTTGTTTGTTTTAACATTTTTTAGGGGTCATATAACAAAACTAGAGTCAGGAGGGCCTTCACATGGCAGTCTTGTTGTTGGCTCTAGTAAAAGAAGAGTATTATGGAGTATAGGTATGCTGACATTGGAAGATAGGGACAGTTGATCTGATGACAGGGATATAATATAGCTCTTATCCATCAAATGTGAGGTCTTTGCCAGAAATTATGGATCGAGTTTTTTCCACTGCCTTATGGCACAAGTGCATATAGCAAGGGCCATAATATGTGAAAAAAACAAGGATCCATAACTTACATTTTCCAGGACAAAAGTTCCCAAAGTCCTTAGAAGTTAATCTAGCTGGTACTGTGTTCTTTGGAGATCCTGAAGCCACCAAGAACAGCCAGCAGTCAGGAGGGTTTGTAGAAGATCCATTCTGTCAAGGACTCAATAGCTATATACAGGTCGGTTGTCTTGCTTTGAAACCTACACAGGAGAGAACAACCATCTCTGCTACAAATGATTGCTGGTCTGGGTATTGAACTTAGGGACTGTGGAGATGGCTTCCTACTTTAAAGGGAGAAGGATCATGAGCTAAGCCTCAAATTTTGCTCCTACTGTTAAAGCCCTGGATCCACCCCAGTTATGCAAAAACGAACCTCCCCTTTGGTATTGCAGCCTACGGGCCCTGAGTTAGTTTGAACATTTTGAGGTCAGAAGGTGTGGGGCAACCAGTTCCACCCTTGCTTTCCACTCAGAACTATACTCAACAACGCTCAACAGTCTGCAATACAGTGAGAAGAAACCATCAGCAGTTCATCAATATCCCATCCCTATTTATCAAACAAAAGTTTTTTCTGTCTTCCTTTTTCAGATATTTTTCAAGATGTCAGACTTTACTCTCACGGGTTGTACTATAGACCCAAGATCTCTGAGTATTTATCCTAATTCTAAGTTGTCCAGAGTCAATACAAGTATGTAATGATATCACTGATTGATTGTATGAATTATATCAGTGTATTTGGTACAACAGTATTTGTACTGATTTATCTTTTTGTAGGTATTGAATTCACTGCTGGAGACTACAAGATATGGAACACTTTTGGTGATGCCATGATAGCAAACTGTCCACCAACAGTAGACCCACAGTGATATGGTTAGGTCAGGGAAAGCACTACATGTAGCTCTTCCAACAATGGGAACTGAGATGTTATTTGAAGGTAGGGAGAGCACTATCTGTACCAACAATGGACAGATATTGAAGTTATATTAGAAGGTAGGGAGTGTTTCAATAAAGGTAACTTGTGTACATGAATAAATGATCAAAATATCTATTCTGTATATGATGTCATCAATATTGTGAAATATTGTAATAAATCAAAATGTGTAACAAAATTTTAAGGCATGGCTTTGACTTTTGTACAGTATGATATATTATGTAGATAGCAATGTCACATTTAGGGTGAAATGTACATTTTTGAAAAACTAGCAAAAGAAAATTTATAAAAAACTTGAGAAACTGCACATTTTGTACATTTCAACAATGGAGATAGATAGCCAATTTCACACATATTTTAATTTGTTCGTTTTGCATGAAAAAATGGAAACATTTTGATTGTTTTGTTCAAAATGTGATGACATGGCATAAAAGTCCAAGAATACAAGTTTAGAGTGAAGCTTGTTAGTACTGTCCACTCGCCTGCGTAGCTCGGCCCTTGTCCTTCCCCTCCCCCCAATGGTTCTCCCCAATCCCCTTCCCCTTGGGCCGAATTACACAATGTCCACTGAAAATGGTGATGAAAAATGAGAAGGCCAGCTTTAGGAACTGAATTCCAATAAAAAGTCTGTGATGAAAATTCTGAATTAGGAAGCTAGAATGTACTTGCAAAAGTACAAAATTAAAATAGAATTTAAATTTTTACAAAGACTATTATCATTGGCCAAACATATCTATAACTGACAAGTAGAAATGAACTGTAGAAATAAGTTTAGAATAAAATTGAACTGAGATGTGAGCACTGATGACACAGGATGTATGAGATATGACTTTATTAAAAATATTTCTTTATTTTGTTAAATTTCCCTGTATAAAATCATCTTTTCAATTTTTCTACTGTTTTTATTGACAATACCCTTGCTAATGCACAAACTTGTTAAACCCCTTTTAGTTCTACCATACCTATTCTTGATCCCAGAAGATTTTTCACAGATCAAATTTTGCATTTTTTAAATGAGAAGACACTGAAAAAAGCCTTACAATTTGTTGGATACTTTCAAAACATCCAATGAACCCCTTATGAAATTTACTTTGAAGGTTCATTATCATAAAAAAGCATTCTGAATCAAATTGAAAGGGAACTTTAAAACTGATGATGGAGAAATTGTACTGTAGGTGATGTGTCTGTCTGTCCAGAGCCCTGAGGACATGGCCACCTTACAATTACTCTTACAATTATAATATATTATTATTTCAATGTTATGTAATTTTTGTGCATGCCAATGGTAAATAGGATCTAAAGAAGTACATGTATAAGAATATCAAAGTTGTGTGGAGTTTCAATTTTCATAAGCATTTCATAATAAGTTAATCAAAAAATAATATATATTTTTTTAAAAAAATAGAATTTGACTTTTATTGTAAATCTCAACATTCAGCAAACTCAGTCTCGAGTTGTCTGTCAAAAAATTGGCTTTCCACTGCACTGTCAATCATCAAAAATGTGAAAGGTATCATTTGAATACCATTGATTGACGGCAGCTAGAGCCTAATTGTAGTATCAAGTTGCTTTTACATGTAAAAAGTCTGAAGTTTGTAGGATATTGAGAATTGCAGGAACTGCAGCCCTTGTTTCTTCTTTTAATTATAAACACCCTGAAGTCCTTTTTCTAGGAAGCTGAAGTACTTCAGACTCACAAAGTCTGTGAATCCCTCTGGTAGGCTAAAAATGAAAGAAATGAAAAAAGAAGATCAGCAATAGTCGTAATAATGATACCACAACTACCTTGTTGCAACAGCAACACTTGCTTGTGTTGCAAATCTTAAGTCTAATTTCAGAGGTACAACTTTTTGCTTACACCTGTCATATGCAATTGGCTTATGCCATCCTATCCTTATCTATAAGATAGATAGATAGATATGTTTATTCATACCTCTTGCAGCCAAAAGCTGAATTACAGATGACAATTATATGACAGTTGTAGCCGTATTGTAAGAATGACTTATAGGCAGTGCATGCGACAGTTGTAAGCAAAAGTTGTACCACGTAAATGGGCCTTTATACAACACAGTGCTCATGTTGTAAGTTTTGCACATGAGGGTCAAACTGGCCCATTTGCCTGGTGTTAAATCACTGGAGGTGAAACTGATATTTTCCTTTCCTTGGCACCTCATAACTTACATTTTGAGTTGATCTTTCCTATTTTCTTCCTCTTCTCCTGCATCCAGTAATGAATTGGCATTCAGCCTTGTTACTAGTGTGCCATTTGGCATCACGACCATTGATTCCACTGGAAACCTGGAAAACAACCCACCATCCTGTTGGTCTTTTGTTACTATTGTTTCTTATTGCTACCAGATGACTGAGACAAAAGTAACAGCTGCAAGGAATGGCCACTGAACAAAATACACCATCACTGGATGGAGTATATTATACAGAGTGGATAATTTGTTGGCCATTTGGCGACAATTAGTTGTAACGAAAGCCATGGTCAGTAAATGTTATCACTTGTCAAACAGAAAGAAAAGAAGGAAGAAAGCAAACAACACATTCTTTCACCATGAATTCTACAATACCTGTAGCTATCTAATGCCATCTGTGCTAGCCTTGCTGTCTCTGTGTCATCTTTGTTTTTGGCCAAGCCCTAATAAGAGGAAACCCTTTACATTTAGGTTTGACTTCACTAATTGTGTTGTCTATGGATTTACTTATCTAATAGGCATGCTATTATGCCTCATAATCATCAAGGGAAAGCCCCCCAGGGTATCCAGGTCATTGCAGACATGCAAGGCCACAGTACCTACAAGATATTTTCAAAAATAGCTCTGTAATCTTGGCCATCTAAGGGTCAATCGCTAAGAAGAATACTTATAATACTAAGTTTAAAAAAAGTTTTGCTAGCAATATTTAACCTTTAGCTCCTCCACAAGAGACCAACAGCTGATGAAATTGTTCATCAAGAGGTTGACAATAGGGCGGCACTCCAAGGGGCCCTCTCGGAGTGTCCGCCCTGAACCTAAAACGAATAATAATTGATAATTATAATTATAAGCTTGGTTTTTGGAAGGAACAAAGGCATTCAGTGATACTGTATAGCTATTGTCCAGCCATTATGATTTGTAACGAGCATGACAAGCATACGGTCAACTCCAACATGAGTCCCTGAACTGTGCTTTGCTTCAAGTGTTTGGTTTCTGAAAATATGTCCCAGCACATGACGAGCATGCACTGGTATAGCCACAACATCTCCTGTGTGTTCAGACTTGGGAGCTGTTTTTATACATCCATTACAACCAATATGAGATACCATTAATGCCAACCAGTAACCCAGCCACAATGCTGTATGGACGGCTCAAAAACAGTAATCATTACACAGACAATATTACATGTACCTCAGCATGACTGATCATCCAGAGCACCCCAAAGCAAGATATGGTGTACTAGTTTGTTTTGCTGTTTGGCCAGTTGGAATGCTTCCTTGAAAGGGTGATAAGTCACCTGGTGTGAAGAAGAGGAAAACAAAAAGATGGTGACCTCTACACTTTATTTTTATAGCTAATTTATTCTCTGGACTTGTACAAAAATTTGTCTACATCTTGTGTTCTAAAAGCAGAAGTGAGAGGGGTGTTTGCATTACTGGTCCACTTGTTGAATGAATGTTGTGACAAGCTCACAAAATTGCAATGACATTGTTATGTGATTGTACCTTTTTGAATGGATAAAAATGTACAGCTAAGATATGTTCTGCTTTCTCTTTGGATATCTCAGATTTCCATGTTATTTCTTGTTCATCAGTTGCAGTGACTTGTGCTTCAGAAGAAGGCTTCTTTTCATCCAAGGTTTCATTTGGTTTATGCGCTGATGGACTCACACTTCTGAGTTCCATTCGAGGAAGAAAACCTTTAACAAATATGGTTTTTTACTTTCATTTTTTACTTTAACACTGGAAAAATGTTTTAGTCATTTCCATTTCTTCTCATAGCATACAGTACCTATATCAACTTCCATGTTCACTTCATCTCTTGGGCTTTCACTATCTTCTGAAGCTTTCTCTACAAGAAAGAGATGCTCTTAAAATCAGAATTTGAATGAGTCATAAAATTCTTAGTTTGAAAATTATACCTTGATCTTGTTCTCCTTGATTATCATCAGCTCTACTCAACAACCACTCCATATCTGCAATCATGATGAATGTGGTGTAAGTTTTAATGTATGATTTAATGTAAAACTTCTAAAGATAATTTCAACCCCAGTTTGATTTACCAGAGACTTTGAAGTCTGCTGATAGTTGAATATGTTATAGACTAGTACTCTCTAGAATTAACCAATATTGGGAGCCAGTTAATTAAGAAACCATTTTTTAGGAACTGGGTGGGCTGGAGGAATCATAAACAGCACCTCCTCTTTACTTCTCAAGATGAAAGTTACCCACCCCTCAAATAGATCCTTTTTCTCAATGATTCCCCTTACTAATGAAGAGAAAATATGAAGTGACACACCCCCTTTTACAGTGTAAATTTTTCTTGACCCCCCTTGGCTTCCTCTGGCCCACCCGTCCTCCTAAAAAAATAATGGTCCCTGAAGATGGTGACAACAATGAAAAACTTTGGTCAGAAAAGAGTAGGGAGTTCACTTTTATAAATAAAATTATATTGTTATTTGATGACCAAATGTTGTATCCTAGTTGTGTTCTGTCCTCACCAACATTGAGACTCTTGTTGGCTGGAACTGCCAGTTGGAATGACTGGATGTGGGTTCCATCTCTACTAATGATGATGGTGCCAGCAAACTGTGCAGGGGAGAACCAAAATGGGAACAGAGGAGATGTGTTGAGCTGGAACTCTCCATGGATTCTGTTTAATGAAAGTTATGCAGTATAGTGGCTATGTCAATCATGCCATACAGAAGTAATAGTGATAAATATATAAATTATACATTGTAAAGAGAGAGAATACTTACTGAGGTTTCGGACATTAGTCCTTTGTCAGAGTAAAAGAGAAAGTGAGAGTAGGGTGTGTTTATATAGGCAGTGAGAGAAGTACATTAGGCATACAGCTGCTACCTACCATGGCATTAACACTACACACTTCCACTCTTGATTTCTTTTTGACATCTTACAATTTTTAACTTTGGTCTTTTGCACTTTTGAACTTGCCAATTATAAGGTGATGTCTTAAAATTTGGTTTACTAATCATCCCCACTTGCAGCCCTGTAGCTGAATTGCGGAGGAAGCAGCTCAACATGGCCAGGTCAAAGACATACACACACTCAGGTGGATCCAGCCAAAAATTTAGGTGTGTGTGTGGGGGGGGCTTGACAAAATTTTGGGGAAGGGCGAGGTTAAGATTTGAAATCATAAAAGATTTTGTGGGCATAAAGGGGGGGACCAGGATGGAGGGGGCATCAGCCCCCTTTGCCCCCCCCCCCTGATACAAGGGTGCTTCTGGCTGCCATACAACTCAGGTTTGCTATTTACAAGTTTGCCTACCATTATCAGCTATCTCTTCTTGTAGTGTAGGTTAGAACTAATGTTCTTACCTAAACATAATTTTCAAATATTTTTCATTCTCAGCTTGTACACAAGCAGCAGTCCCTTGTGGACCAAACCTCGTGTAAATGAAAGGTCTGGGGTGAAACATAGCAAGAAAATGATGGATTAGACCAGCCTTTCCTCGTACTGGTGGAGGGACGTATCGATTGCTAGGCAGTGCAGGACCTGGAATAAATTACAAACAATATCTAAAGTTACTTATCAAACTCATTAATATTCATTAGGCCGAATACAATAGAAAATCACAACCATGACCGAGTCTTTAAATCGGTA
>WUCR03039702.1:0-10050 GCA_009858155.3 Phymanthus crucifer
GCCAGCAGACAAAGATTTTTGATGAATTTTTGGCACTTTTTTGACATTTTTTCAAAGGAGCCGCATACAATATAGCAACAAGTTCATTACACCGCTTTATGTGGTGCCTTTGAAAATGTGTCAGAAAAGTGCCAAAAATCCATCAAAAATCTTTGTCTGCTGGCAACGGTAGCACGCTTCGCGCTGTAATAATTTCCAAAACTTTTTTATAGCCATTTTCATGTCGAGCACTTTCACCAACACGGTCCCTGACATCTGGACTTTCAGCTTCCTTCAAAACTATTGAGAAGTTGATCTGTTGGTGCAAGCTGGAAAATCCAAACAATTTAGTGATGATAGAGATAGATGTTGGGATTTTATTTTAATTTTTCATATTCACATTTTGGTACTTCCAAGTCACATTGATAGCTTGTGGGGAAAGTTACAGTTACATTGAATGACCAAACATCATATTAGATGAAGCCTGCACAGGCATCGTGTGCAATTGTTTCTCTCCGCACACAGCAATGGCAACGTGGTGATCTCGGCAATAATCATGAAAATGGCTACATGTATTTGGCAATTACTTGGCCAGAATATTAGTGGCTATATGATGAATAATTCATCATCTGCCAGCACTTTACTCTTGTTTATTGAAATGTAATGAATATGAACAAAATTCATATTCAGATCTAGACACTTTAAGGCTTGGATGCATTGATAGTGTCCCATTTCAGACAGCATATCCTTTGCTTGAGTATGAATTTTTATTTGTAGACTGTTCAGTGTTAACAGAAAACATCTTCAACTTACAACTTCCTTATAAGGAATTGTTCTCAAATGGATTCATTTGTGTTTTGAAATGGGAAAACACGTAAAGCACAGCCAAAGCATGATAAATCAGACATTGTAGGGCTTTGTTATTTTTATTGGATGCAAGATAATATAAGGTCATTGCTGGCCTCTGACTAATGTTTCATTAATTCACAGGAAAATATGAATAGTATTTCAGACATTAAAGAATTATATAAAGAATGAAATGATGCAGTTTATAAGTATGATGCACTTGTCCTTTCAATAATAAGTTTTATTCAGTTTCATCATATACCATATCATATTTCATTGTCAATTTTCAAAGCATTTTTTGTTATGTGATAGTCTTTTTTCTACAAAATAAAATTAATTTTCAAGCTACTAGGTAGTGTATTATGTAGTGTACATTATTTATCTTAAGGTAAACAAAACAAAAGATAAAAAAGCACCAATTACATAAGCAAAGAAGGAAACACAAAACAAACAAACACAAAAACAAAATGCAAATGCAAAATGCAGCCAAAAGTTTAAAGATTTTAAAGTTTTAAAAAACCTTGAAATCATCCCACCTCCCTGGACCAAAACATTGCTTCTTTTACAGGATAGAAAAACGATAGGGCAACTCTTTTCATAATTTAAAAATTTGACTTGCAGCGATAATGCTATCTTAAGCATTTCATTTGTGTCTTTAATGCTCCTAACTTGTGTCAAAACCCTGTTGAATCAAAGTATTGCTACTTGGAAATATTCACAAGAATGTCAGATTTTTTGCTGATCAAAATATCACCTGCCCTAAAAGGTTTATTTCTCAAAGTCGCATTATAAAAAAGTCGCATATGATATTAATTGTTTTTGCTTCACTTCTAGATTATACTACTGTTGTATTAGATTGTTTGGAGCGGGATTAAACACCTCCCCCCCCCTTCATGGGAGGGATTAAAATAAGAGAGAAAGGAGTCACTGAGATAACAGCTAGCTTTTCTCTGGAACATCCTGAGAGGCTAACTTATTTTGGTATACTATGCTTGATGTAACAAAATAAAATTTTTAAATCATGTTACAATTTTTAATACCTATTTTCTCATCAAAACACTTTCATTGGAATAAATAATTTATACCTGTTGAATTTTTTTTTTCATATTTTATGTATTTTTTAACTGGAGCATTTTTCAGTTAACCTATTATTTCAAATTCCGTACTAATTAGCTAGTTCCATAACTTTATAATTATACTTGATTACATCTAAGTACTTTCTTACAGTCTTTCTTATTGAGCTCCTGATATCAAAAACTCATAATATTTACAATTAACTTATTTCAATTAATACATAACATCCCACTTGATATCTCATTTAAGATTGAGTTTTTTTAATTACAGCTGTATAACAAAATCGTGTGTTCATGAAATATATATATTACTCTTTAAAATTTATCTAGATTTAACAGTATTTAAATTCAAAACTTTTAATCCCAAAAGATTTAGAGCATTATTTTTATAAGTGAGTGTAAACAAATCTTAACAAAAGGAAATTATGACCATGACTGTTTAGGCGTCTTTTTTTCAGCGTCGTTTCTCATTGTTTTGATATAGTGGATGCACACTGCATAGCCAAAAAGCATACTCCTAAACTCATAAGTGATTAATAGATTTAATATCATCCCTGATATTAATTTGTTTATCCTTGGAAATGTTTTTTTTTCTTTCAAACACACTACTTTAAACTTCCTTGCCCTTAAACTATTTCCTTCTCCACCTATTTTCCCCTTATGACCATTGTGCAAATACTGGAGATATATGCATGCCGATACAGTGATTGTATTGCACACACCTAGTCCTGTGTACCTCCTCCGCATGATCATTAGCATTATGATGGCTAGCTATCCAATATCACTGGCAGAGCTTATGGTACATTAAGTTTGGCCATGTTAAAGGTTTTGGCTGGCTGAGAAAAAGGGCTTGGTCATGCTGTATGATCTTCAATCATTTTTCTGTTTGATTCGTTTGTTTATGAATAAATTTCACCCCAACCTCTCAGCTGCAATACACTGATAAAACTAAGACCAAAATGCAGATTGATATCAGATATCATTTTTGTTATCGTCTTTTTGATCTTGTCAATGTTATTTTCAATGTCTTCTAAAACCATACATTACATTACATAATATCTTGTGACATGCATGAGTCTCGGCTACTGAATGGCACCCCTCTGGGTATCTATGTAATAAAGTATTTCAAAACTGAATATGACTAGTCTTGCTTCTAAAGATCATTTTTGCTTGTCTTTTCATGTTTTGCTTTGAAAAAAGTGAAGGAATCTTTATAGTCCTTTTGTTTGATGTGGCTACCTGAGATGCCAAACTTTGCTTCCGTTTGAATATATTTCCTTGGCCAACATGAGGAAAAATGCTCTTTCAACCCAACCTCAGTGCTCTATAGTCTACTATGAATTATTATAACCATCTGAAGTCTTCCTGTTATTAGTATTACCCCCTGCTCTGGTGGTTGATCTTTCCGGTTTTTGTATCCCAAGGCAGCAGAGCATGCATGCTCTGTAAAAGCAAGGGTATGTTGTATGGCAGGCATTAGAAAAGGACGCGAAGCCCCTTGAGTACTAGGAAACATGAATGATGGATGAGGTAATGCGTCAATAATGCCATGCTGTAATCACTGGTGTGCAATGGAATGTGACTGAATCATGTTCCATTAACACTTGCATCACACAGAAATTTCTTGAAAAATCATCCCATTAGAACTTTCAGTGAATCGTGATGACAGTTACACCAAGTTTTTTGGTTATACAGAAGACTTTAAATTTGTTTTCCTAATTTAGATTTGACTTTACTTGAATTTAAGGTTGAGTGATCAGATAATTCATAAAGAACAAAGTCCCTCATGCAATCATTCTCACGAAGTTTTCTAAGTATACTCACTCTGAAGCTTTTAACTACAATTCATCATGTGCCTAACTAACGATTTATATAAAGAAATTCAGTGGTTATCTTGGGCTTGTAGTCTTCCTGCCCAGTTCTTTTCCTTATGTATTCACATCTATAAATTTCTTTAGTATTCCCAGAGGCTACCTCAAACAATTCTTAAAATCCATATTCTTTCCTTATGGTTTTAAAATTGTTTGAAAACATTTACTGTGAATGCTAAAAAGGCAGTCTATTAGGTAGCTAAATGTTCAAAAATCCCAGATTCAGTTTATCCTACTTTGGTTATTCTGATATATTAGTCATCCAGGTCCAATATTGTGTTTGGCAGATATTGCCACAAGTAAATGCAGGAGAACGTTATTATTCAAAGACAACTCTGATTATTAATCAAGCATGAAGCTTTTTAGCAATGTTTACTCTTTAATCACAACACAACCAAGACTAAAGTGTTGAATATATCGATTTACCATTCTAGATTATTCCAAGATTTCTTGATCATGTGAGTTTTATGGACTCTGTTCTGAAGTTTGATCTTTTAATTCCACATGATGCAACAGGTTTTAGTCACACACCATTTGTCATCTATAAGGTGTGTGTTGTGAAGAACATTTTGAATTCCCAATAGTTGTCTATAATAAAATAAATGGAGTCAAAATTTTCAGGAAAAACGAAGTCTGCCATCTTTCAATCATTTTGGCAGTCGTAAAACCATAAATGGTTTAACTTTGGGTGACAGTCTTCAAAGATAGTAAACAAGTTTGACTGACAGCATGACATAAACAACAGCTGAGTAAGACATACATTCAAGGTGGTGTTTCTAATTCCAAGAAAAATGAGTAACGGGTAGCAGTGTCTGATACAAGCATGCCATCACATAATCTTTACATACCCCTATAAACGTTAAATGTATCGAAGGTTTTAAAATCTCTGAGAAACTGATGATCAATCACTGTAAAAGATTCCATGCTCTAAAGAATTCTAGCATGACATAGGAATCTCCAAACGTATACCACAAAAGTTTTTAATCACAGTTATTTTGGCAAACAAATCTCACGATTCTTTTCATGTTAGTTTGGCTGTAAAACTTCATTTACAGCCAGAAATGTCAATAAAGTTACGAAGTTAAAAGTTTAAATGCCATGGGAATTAGTGAAATTTCTAGCAACAAAACTTGCCCAAGCATAGCATTTGACTCAAAAAAATGACGCATCTCTTTTTAAATGCTATAAATTCTTTAATTCTTTCATTTACCTTGTACAAAACCATGATTTTAACTACAACCTTTTCGCGATATTGATCTGAAACTGTTGGTTATCCAGGGGAAAAGTTCTACATAGATTCAGACTTTTTAAAGTGCCCAGGAGGTATTTACAATCTTAGCGTCTTCATGCTACAAATATCACACCGCCATTCCGATTATTACCTTTAAAATAAATCTATATTTACACAATGAAAATTATATTTTCTAACTCTTTTCTACAATATCCAAATACTGAAATATTTACAGAATGCTTTGAGGACAAACGATTTATTCCGTGTAGGGAAAATCCATAGGTTTCATGTCAGTGATTATAAACCTCATTAGCATAAATATCTATATCTTAAATAAGATTCACGCTGTTTTAAACCAAAAGTTTTAGAAGTCTACCTAGTCTAAAAGTTGAATATCATAAAAAAGTTTGATTTTAGACAGTCTATTTAGGATAAATATCTCCAAATCACGCGAAATTAAATTTGGCGGGCTTTTAAAGTGACAACGTATGAAAAGTATTTGAGGTCGGAAATCAACATCTCCGATTACGTTATCTAACAAAACTAAATTTAAAGAGAAACTAAAGTATTTATAAAAATAAAGTCCTTTTATGCTTTATCTGCTAGTTCTACTAAAGCCATAGCTCCATACCATCGATCACGGGCATCAGACATTCGTCTTTTAGCATCGATACGCGCCTTTTTTCGTTCCACTACTTGAGCTTTCGCCGCTTCTCTTTCGTATCGTCGTTTGAGATCTTTTTCTTCGTTTCTGGTTGGCGTTCTTTCGTCTCGCTCTCGTTCGTATTTATCAAGCCATGATAGTACAGCAGCCCGGTATTCGTTTGGCTCGGAGTTCTCGTTGTTTAGGATTTCTTTTAGAGGGAGATCTGTGTGAACTCTCTTGAGACTTGCATAAGGGTGAAGCGGGCAATGTCGGTTGGCGTGAGTGAATCTCGTGGTACATCCTTCGGCTGAGCAAAGAAACGGCTTCTCTCCCGTATGCAGTCTCTGGTGAGTCTTTAGTTGGCCACTCTGGACGAAAGACTTGCCACAGTTTGGGAAATCACAGACATAGGGACGCTCTCCACTGTGTGTACGCTTGTGAGCTTGAAGTGATTTCTCGCGCGGGAAAACCCGTCCACAAACATCACACCGGATCGATGAACAAGACTTGTGGCCTTCAGCGATCAGTTTATTCACGAGATCAGCTTTAGGACGGCCTCGGAGAGTAAAATTAGACGGAGATGTTGGACTGCTTGGCTCTTCTGTAGTCGTTTGCTGCTTCGGAGTCGAGATCAGAGGAGGAGGGCTGTTTGGAGGAGTAACTTTAGCTGGTGGACTCGAAGCAGTGTTGGGAGACGATGAAGAGGGCGACCAAACAATCACGGAACTTCTGGCCGGTAAATCCGGTTTTGAGTTCTCAAAAGCGTTCGATGTAGTTGGAAGAGGACAGAAGACCTTTTCACCAAAGTTGAAGCAGTTTGGACGCGGCTGTGGGAAGTAAATGCCGCTCTTTTGAAGAGAGATTGTTAACACGTCCGCCATTTTTAAAGTCAACTGAGTCAAATGAATCGGTCGAGTGAAGCACAAGCTCTTTATGAATTTCCCGCCTATGATAATGTAGTAGTGACGTCACACATAATTGAAAATCCCGCCAAAAATCACAAACTCAACACTTCTTCAAAAAGACCCTTAAAAAACTTCCCAAAAACCGTTCTCTCTTACCCGAAACCCTTAAAATTCGATCCTCAATAAATGATCTGTAAGCAAATAAAGTTTATTTCCCAGGAAATAGCTTTTAACGATGTGTTTTTGCGGGTTTTATTTTGAGTTATACATATTCATGTTACCATTCATTTGCATAGCAAAAGAGAGTACACGTGGTTCGTTGTTTACTAAAATGAAGGAAGACAGTTTTGTTCAGGATTGAACAAGCTTTAATGGCAATATCGAGTTGACATTCTAGCACTTTTTGTGGAATTCTACCCTCCTTAGGAGCTTATGTTTCATTGTTAAGTGATATTTCATTGTGAAGCGGCGAAGACCATGTGCTGAACGCCATTTAACTGTGAAATCATGCAGGGAAAGGTTATTTAAATTTTTGGCGCCAAAATTTTATTGTGTTTCTCGCACCTCCTGGGGATTTTGGGAGGATGTTGTTGAACCCAAACTTTCATTTTCGTGGTTCAATATTTATTTCAGAAGGGAAAAATACCTTTAATTTTAGAAATGATTTACTATTTGTGGTCACGTTTTTATCAGTTTTATCTACATTAAGTTCTCAGAATGTTTTTATTTTTGGTGGTATCGAATTCACTTCTATAGGTTAAATTTTCGACTTAAAGGTCAATCTCTGAAATAATTACAAAAAAGCATCACTTCTTATTATTAGAGAAACTACGCAAAGGGAAAGTTATTGTTTGACCAAATTAGGAACTTGACTTGACTATAAACTAATCATGATCAAAGCCAAGAAAAAACCAAAGTAAAGCTGTTGAATTTTCCCTGTTTTGACACCCTTTTGAGTGTTTCCTTCCCGGGTTTCCTAGTATACGCCGCTTCGAGCAGCACGCAGCAATCCTGTTTTCTTCCCTTTTCAATTATATTTTCCCGGCAATTTTGAGCTCTAAATAGACTCAATCTATAATAATATTTCACGCCGCGTCGGCATTGCTTTTCGGACTTGTTTACATCGTTTTATAACTAGTTAACCTCATGGCTGGTCATGGATTAAAATCAATTTGCAAGCCATGAAAAGTGAAACTTTTCTTCATCTGTAGTATAGGTAGTCGATCATTGACTGAGGGGTACTTGTTTTCTATGCAAGCACATGGAGCTATATGATTTGTCATCTAATCCCTTTTCTGAGCCTATGTTTTTGGACATAGCACACCAAACGAAATGGAAGTCCAGCCTTCATTGGTTCTGGGGTCTGACCTTGAAGCTGGTCACCTGTTAGAGCATTGTTCTGCTTCGCATAGCGATACATGGTAACTATTGAGTTCAAACAGCCATCAAGGCTCATTAACGCCGCCGCTACTAAAAAGATTAATGGCATTTTTCCAATAGTACTTATTTTTGATTTTAAGACCACCACCGCTACCACCACCAGTCTTTTATAGGTGGAGATGTAATTGTAAGAACCTTATTAACTTGCTGTTAACTAGGATAGGAGTGAAACAACCCATGTCTTAAACATGCACCATGACAACACTTAGAATAAGCGGGAACTTCATGCATAAGAATTTGCAGCTGAAAAGTCAGCTTTCAATAGGATATGAGAAGTGTGTCTGGGATTTTTTTGATGTCCAAATGGGGTTTAAAATTTCATTTAAAGTTTGTGTATTTCCTAAGGAACGTGCTGGATGGATTCACTTCAATGACTTGGCGCCAATTTTCTACACGTGGAAATCTAAATGTAAGCATATTACGTATCACTTTGGGTTATTTACCACGCCACGAGTGATTTTGTGATAAAATTAAAGAAAAGTTTTGACCTTGTAGTCTGGAGTAGTTAACTTATTGCTTTATTGCAAAAATCAAGTCGCTCTCGTACATTTTAACAAAGATGTACATTGTAATTTTTGGAGGAATTGTCTTCACTTGCTTCAACATGATGTTTTCAGCAACATTAATTTGCACTCTTTCAGCAGCGATATTTTCATATTTACATATTACTTAAAGATACCAACCAAGTCATTTGTTTTTCGTGTCAAACGCCTAAGTAAAGGTGTTTTTTGAAGAGTCTTAAGACAAGCCAAACAAAAACTTTTGATGAATTGCAGAATTAAGGGTGGCAACTGGTAATGAGTACTTGGTAGTCTTGAAAAACCTCTCAATATTGTTTCGCCAACACGGGGCATAGTATCTGTACCGTTTTGTGTGCCTAAGGCTAAAATTACTCTCTCATTAGCTCTATGGCGATTAGATGCCACAATGGTAGCTTTTAACTCAACAGGTAGTAAAAATAAAGCAATATTTTTTGGTTGAAAGTAATTTTGTTTTCGACATCACATTGTAGTGTACGAATAAGCTCCAAGGAACGCGTAGCATCCTTAACAGTAGAGGACTAAGACTCAAAAATGGAGACCAGATGCAGAAGTCAAAAGGTGTGTGGGGGTTGGGGGGGGGGGTGGGGGAGAGCTGAGTATTAAAAATTAGTGCATTACGGACCATTAGTAAAGTGAAGTGGATGGGGAATTGTTTTGGCCATATTTTTTTTTTCGGAAACGGAAAATGGAAGTATGTTTTTTGGACTTCTCAGATATATTTGTTTGAAACAAATTTTTGTTTCTGCTTTTGCCCCACCCCCACCTCCTCACTTTTCTAATGGTCCATCCCTTAGTAAAAAGTGGGGTGCGGTGCCTGCGCTCAGTACAGTAATTACGTCATTGTATACAGTGCTCAGACAGATACTTCCTTATTAGGAAAAATCGAAAATTATGACTGATCTGATTCAATTCAATAAGGGATGTAATATTCTTTTTTTGAAGGTCTTGCGCACCTTTTGACAGACGAGTACACATGCGCCCGACACGCATGACATTTCTCTTCCTCTTTGAGGTACAGTTTTCACTTTCAAAGTAAACTTCCCAAAGAACCTCGAACCTTGAGAACTTTGAAGCATAAGGATATGACACGGACAAAGTCACGCTCGCATTGATTATCAGACTGGATAATAATGGACTCTACCGACTACTATGCGGAAATTTCGAGCAAGCTAATGGCCATTGTGAGTCGGAAACTGCAAAATCAACAGGTCGACAGTTTGAATAGAAAGACCGCCTAAGTCCTAGGGTGTTGAGATTATGCGCGCGGACGTCGGTGATCAAAAGGTTATTCAAGGTTAAGAACAGACCGAAACCGCTCTCCATAAATAACCAGTTGCTGAATAGCGCCACAAGCTGCTTAATACATTAAGCGGCACCTCGCTCGAGGATGGGTTTGTGTGCACTGTTTCGAGTCGTTTGACTCATGAGTTTAAATTTGGCACGATGTGGGGTTTTTCGACCATATCGATCTTTACAAGGGACTGTTCCCCTAGAAGTGAAAGCAACGTTTAAGCCGC
>WUCR03039812.1:0-11130 GCA_009858155.3 Phymanthus crucifer
AGTTCGACCTCCGTTGAGCTGCGCCACTGCTGTATTTGCGGTGGTGATTAGCGATGACGAGTTTTTTTTTTTTTTTTGATTGGCTGAATAATAAACATGCGCGATGTGATTGGTTAAAGGACTGTGCCATGACCGTGCCGTGCCATATAAACGTATAAATCACAATGCAAATAAAAACCTTGAACCGTAAACTCTCTGGATCAGAGATCGCAGTGGCACTCTATAGGAGTACCACAGAGCTCAGACTTTGGGCCGTTAGTTTTCTTTAACGTTTTATGCAGGATACCAATAAACTCTCCTGATTTGGTCATTTTCAGGTTATGTCGCAAATGTGGACCCATCCAGATTAGATACCATCAAAAACATGCAGAAACTCGAGCTTGAGATCTGGATTGATCGCTATACCAGGGCAATCTTCACTGAGTTCGCACTCTACAATGCATATTCGAACTTCTTTTGCGTGGTGACCATGCTCTCTGAGATCATCCCTACAGGAGGGTACTTCCATTATGTGCAGTTTAGACCTATCCGTTTGTATCGCTATACAGGGCCGGAGCAGCTCGCCATCATGGCTTTTGAGATCATCTACATGGCATTTCTGTTCATGTTCACGTACAGTGAAGTCAAAGAACTCTACAGACGAAAGAAGAAGTACTTCGAAGATCCTTGGAATTACCTTGAATTTTTAGTAATCGTGATGTCATTCTCAGCGATTGGGCTTTACTTTGCTCGGCTTGGCTTCGGAAAATTCGCGGTCAAAACAATGAAGGAAAATCCGAATGATTTTATCAGTTTTACTTACGTTTTGCTGCTGGAGGAGTGTCAGGTAGCTACGCTTGGTTTTGCTGTGTTTTTCGCGATCTTGAAGTCTCTTCGTCTTCTACGATTCAACCGCCGCATGTCGCTTTTAACTCGAACCGTCAAGGAATGTGGAAAACCGTTACTTTCCTTCTTTATCATGTTCCTAGTCATCTTCCTTGCGTATGTCCAGTTTGCCATCATTGTTTTTGGCCCCAATGACGAGAATTACGCTACATTCCCCAAATGCCTCAGCACAATGATGACCTTGACGTTGGGAGGATTCGACTTCGACGCCCTCATGGCCAACAACCGTGTTTTTGGGCCGATCTTCTTCTTCACTTACATGATATATGTCTTCATGATTCTTGTCAACGTGTTTTTGTCCATCATTAATGATACTCTAGCGGAAGTCAAAAGCGATGTGGATTTACAGCCCAATGACTACGAGATAGTAGACTTTGTGATGCATCAAATTAAGATGATGGCAGGGTGGAGAGTTGGTCCGGCCATCACGCCCCTGTATAAACCGACCAAGACGAAGTTCGCGCAAGAGGTAGATGCGATCGAGTCGCTGGCCGAGAACATCGAATACGCATTAAGTAACACGATCGTCGAAGATGAGAGGCAAAACAACTGGCTGAAAACAGAGAACATGACGAGGAAGAAGCTTCTTCTGTTCAAGGCTGTGCTGCGAACCAAGGAAGATTACAACGAGGATGACCTTTCGAATCTGATTCCATTAATGGAAGAATTCTTGATCCGGCACAACGACAAGGAGGTAGCGAAGATCATTCTCGGCCACGACAGATTCAACGAAGATTATACTTCGTTAGATGACGTTGCACTGAAATGGAAAGGAGAAGGAGAAGGAGATAGTTGCCATGACTACCAGCAACTCGACTACACCGCGGGCTCACGCAAGAGCTCTGACTATGCTCATCTCTATGACAACGTTGTTGATCACTCAACGTTCTCCACTAAGTCATCAAACGAAAACTACGAGTCTGAAATAGACTACGAGATAATGAATGCCAGCGGTATTACACAGGAAGACCACGGACAAGACGACTTGAGTGAAAGTGAGTCCGATGCGCATGCGCCAAACGACAAAGAGAGATACGACAGCCAATCAATGGGTACGTTTGTCAGCGACATCAGCATGGATTCTGAATGTCCTCGGCCTCTCACTCCTGTTGAAGAGACTATCAGTGAAAAAGAGCTTTCAGAGTTGGAGGAGAACCCGGACACTGACCTAGAGGAAGCTAAACTATACTAATATTTTTATGGGGAATACTATGGGCTCAACAACGTACTAAACACTTTAAATTCCAAGAGTTAAATAAGAAATGCATGGTTCAAGGTTTGTTTGCGGTAAACATTTCTGTGCACCTATTGAAAAACGCTACCTAAATCCTAACAGGAAGTTAGCGAATTCAGTTCTCTAAAGAAAGGATTCCGTCTCTACTGACTCCCATTCCAGCTCCCATTCAGGATTACTGCAAGTATACACGCATCCGGAATTCCGTGTTACTGCTCTTTGCGCATACTCAAAGGATTAAAAAGTGAGCACATGGTTGGCAAAAATTTGCTCTATTTAGCATGTTTCATTCGTATTTTCCTTATTTGGTATGCATTTTAAAAAAGTTAATGTAACTTATTCTTGATAATAAAAATACAAATGAAATAGAGCAAATTTTGCCAACCATGTGCTCACTGTCCCTTGAGCATGCGCAAAGAGCAGTAGCACGGAATTCCGGATGCGTGTATTCTATGAATTGTTTCAGCGGATTTTGCATGATGCGCATGCGTAAAGACAGCACAAAGAAAGTCGAAAGCCTAACAACCCTTATTATAAAGTAGAATTAAATTCTCTGTAAATGTTTATAAGAGAATCTTTACAATAGGGCTTTAAAAATTTTCATTACAAAACAAGCATGCTAAAAAAAAAATTAAATTATTTATAAGTACGAAGTTCGAGGAAGACTGGTGGCAAGCTTGATGATACCGCAAAGCATTATGGAGGTTTTTTGGTCTCATTGTTTAACTCAGACCCACAATACTGCTATGAACTAATTCTTTTAGATTGTCATTAGTATATATTAAACTTCGAGGTACAAACAAACAAAGATTTATATCAAGATGGGATTTCATCTGCCGAAATTTATGAAAATTTGAAAGAAAAATATTGGACAAATATGAAATCACACGATTTCCTAGGGAAGCATTGTTTTTTTATTTTTATAAGAACGCAAAGTTTTACACATTTTTTTTTCGGTGCTGGTTTCCGAAAAATAACGCGGGTTTGACAGTAAAAAATACAATTTGTTTGATGCTAATGAGACGAAAACAATGATCGTTAAATCATCGTGTCTTCCTCGGATTATATTCGTGCTTCCCTCGGATTTTATTCGTGCTTCCCTCGTGAGTTGCTCGGATATTCTTGATGCACATGCCGTTACTCAGATACTCTTGCATGTTTTCTACTCTCATCATACACATTATAAGAAGCTCATAAACAAGGAAGTTAAGGAATAAATTTTTATCACTAAGTTTCTCTGTAATGCTGATTATATTGATACCAAAAGAATTGAGCAACGAAGAAATGGCGGCCATGATGGTGGTACCAAAATACCGCCAACATGGCGGCGATGATAGCGAAATGGATATGTTGGTGGAATGAACAAAGAATGTTAATGAGAAATACCAACGTGGCGGCCCAACAACTATTCAAGGGCACTAGGACACCCGAAATAGTCGTTGGATTTTCGTTTTTTTTTCAGTGACTAAAACATTAAACTTGTCAACTTATCTTGTGTTGGTGTTCCTTCTAGTGTAGTTTTATTCCAGAGGTCAAAAGGTTTCAAATAAACGATTCAAACTTATTCCAGCAACGGCCGTTTGGTACTTGGCTCTGTTAGCTCCGTTTGTACCAGCAGCAACGCGACCGCGCCATGAATAACTAAGATAAGTTGACAAGTTTAATGTTTTAGTCACGAAAAAAAACCCCGAAAATCCAACGACTATTTCGGGTGTCCTAGTGCCCTTGAACTATTCAAGCAAAGTCTATAATCGCAGCCAGATATAGATGACAAGCTTCCGGTTCGATAGTAAGAATGTGGTAGACCTAGGAAACCAAAACCTACCATCCACCAATGCAGTTTTCATGAGGGCAAACAGATCAAAGTTTTGACTATATATCGCGAATAGGAACACCAAACAATGACCTAAAAAGTGTATATGGAAGTTCGTTGTACGACGACTATCTTAGACAACAGGAGTGAAAGGCTGAAACTGTAAATTATATAGGATGATGGTCTTTGAGCTCAGGCGCGGATCCAGGGGAGGTGAAATGGGTGAATTTTCACCCCCCCTTTTTCTGAGCCCCGTTCTTTCTTTCTTTTTTTTTCTTATCCCTCAAATATTGAAATAATTACAAAAATTCACCCCCCATTTCAAAATCCTGGATCCGCGCCTGGAGCTTGGCCTAAAACAATGGGGATTTCCAAAGAGAACATAGAGCTGAACTTCAAGTTTCTAAACGACAATAACAGATGCAAGGGGGAAATGTTTTAATATGATCCAATCACAATCCTGATATCGCGGCCTTTCAGACCGCACGGTAGTTGATCCGCTTCAGAGATCGAACCATCTCTAGGTGACTTTCAAATCATTACATTTTACCGGCTTCCTGTCATATGGTCAGTGAAACCCTTAATCATCCTTCATACAAAATGATAGTCGATAAAGTCATCATACTAAAGCTTTAACTATATCTGGTTATTTTCCGTCCTCATCGAGTTTTATTCGGGTCTTATCGTTCTTCACGGAGGTAAGTTCAGCTATTATTGATTGCATGTGATCCGTCGATTTTCCTGCTCCTTTTAAGGATGGATCTTCACGCGGATTCCAAATAACGAACATGGACTGTTGTATTATGTTGAACTGCTCGGCAATACTGGCTAGAAATTGGGGAAAATTTGTTCTTTCATTATAAGCGATAAACGTTACTCAAATTTCCTAAATAGAAATTGTGTTTAGCTTAACAGGCTAAACTCGGGTTTTACTCGAGCTACTCGAAATGAATCAAATTTAAAATTACTGACCCGCTTTTCCTGGATCTATTTTTTTTGAAACTTTCTAAAACATGAATTTCTTAACAGGTAGGTAGCCCGAGTAGACGCAGTTTGGGTGTCACACTAGTTATTGGTACTCATGTATCAGTGCATATATTCATTTTGTATCTAGTTTCGATTTTCACTTTCTTCCTGTGTTGCTGAAGAAACAGTCGTCGAAATAAAGAAAAAATAAAAGTCCACTATCCGTCATGTGCTAGAAGAGAGTACTGCCATAATCAAAAAGGATTATTTTGTCTGGTATCAATCAGCTAAATGCTGGAACAAAAACAAACACTGCCCAACATCATCACGTTCATCCCAAACGAGCTGACCGGCAATGATCTTGTATTTTCTCTGGTCGTAGGCACATGTTTCCATGGCAATGCCACTGAACAACATCACTTTCACAGCTCCAATCACATCTCCAGTAACAAATGCAACGTTTCTTCCAAGCACATCGCTGAAAACCGATCTACAAACTGATGAGCCCGCAACAGCTTCAGTTATGCCTAAAGATGCTGCAAGTTGTTCGCTCGAGGTGTGCGCAGAACAGCATTTCTGGATTCTTGTAAGCGTGGCTGGTTTCAACGTCTTTTTCTTGATCCTGGTTGCTCTTTGCGTCTGTGCCAGATGTAAGAATGACTCATTACTTTATCCGTCTTTTTTTGTCTATTTGTCGAGGATCAAAAAAAGATCATTTAACTGGACTCTTTTTGCTTTCATTCCAGGCAATAGCAGCAACACAAGGAGGTACAACACTGGACTTCTTTACTTTGAGTAGTGTTATGTCTTCCCATTTCATGCCACGTGTTATTGTCACGAGAATAAGATTCTTTGCCTGAGTTGTATCCACACTTCTCTCAAGTACAACCATTAAACAAAGAAACGACACGTGGTTTGAAATGCGAACACATTACGCCTAAGCCACTCCGACTCAATCCAATGCTGTTCGCTGTATTCATTTTAAGCCTTTTCAACGATTTTATTTCAAATGCGACGATTTTTGCACAAAATTCGACCTAATGAGTAAAGACTGAGAGCCATGCATCCCGAGTGTTAAAGTTATAATTATGCACAGCATTGAAAAAAGGGCTTTCTATTTTCAGGAAGCAAGAAATTGAAGCTGCAGAGGTAAGTGGTCTTCGAATCTCTGGCCTCTGATGGGTAAGGGTTATGGCTAAGGATAGAAAAGATTAGGATACCCGAGTCAAAAGCTGAGCTTGCCGAGTCTTGAAGGACCCCACTACATCACATTAAGTAAGAGCCCTAACAATCGATGGAGCTAAATAATGTGGCCGATAACTATATCTTTTCTTCTCGGGTAATGTAGTCCTATTTCGAATTCAGACCACGTGTTATTCATATGTGAATAACATTCTTTGTTTGACTTGTATCGATATTCCTCAGCGCATGTCTTCTCATGCACAACCGCTGATAGGAAGACAGTGCGCACAAGGTAAAGACGACTACTGATGCAAGTTTTATGAAATTGGTCGAATTTGATTTTCTAGGTGACCAGATTTGAAAGACGAACCAAGATACCAGAAAGTGACGATGACAGTCCATCAGGAGGTCCGCCACGGAAACCCCTACCACCTCCACCCTCTCCCCTCTCAGAATCGTCCAGCTCATACACCAAACATCCACCCTACGTAGAAACAGTATCCACTAACCGCAGCTTCCATTCACAAAAACAAAGCTTAGGTATCGAGAGAACACCGAGCAGCGGGCGCGCATTGCTTCCTCCACCAAGACACAGGGAGCCCATCCCGCCACCACAATCATCACGCAGAACCGATACAGCGGACAATTACGAAACAGCGTTGTATTTAGAACCTCGAGAAGTAACTAAACGACCTAGGATCCAAGGTACAGGTCCGTACGCAGAACTAAGTTATGAAGAAAGGGAATTTCGCGCAGATTCGACGGCAAAAAATAAGGGTTACCTTGGGCTGAATTCCTTGACTAGAATTCGCGCCAAAATGAAGAGAAATCGTGCCAGTACTGTGAAGGGGGAGGGGTAGGTCAGTAGAATAGAATCACAACTAAACTAACTGCAACAAAGTTTCGCTTTTAAGGTTCAACTTTTTTATTTTTGGATAACATTTGTCATAACATTTTCAATATCTATATTTTTACGCTAATCACGCCATTCCAAAGTGAAGATGGCATTACAATGCATCATGGGACTGGTCCAGGGACCGCAACTACAAAATGGCATCTATGCCATCCAACAATCCCACAATCCACTGCCCAATGACCCAAAGGTCACGTGACTGTTTCTCGCTAATACCCGGATGCGGAGCATGCGTCCAGATGACGCAAAACAGGTACGTCACAATGGATTATGCACGTGTACATCACTAACGCTTATGAAGCATGAGATGCAATGCATGTATGTCACGAAGCGCAGTTCGTTCCCAGTAGGTCTTTGCGCGCCTAGTGATTCTGTCACCACAGGTATCCCATCGATAAAATAAGTGATTGAATGAGTACAAATTACAATGTGAACTACGCCCTAGTGTTGCGTCCTAGAATGTCAAATGAAATGTTGAAATTCAGAATTATAAATATTATTATATTACATTCGATTATAATTTGTACATTTACAAAGCCTTTTGGGTGGCTGATGACTATATTCATATATCAATATATCTTCCTTTTCCTTTGTGTCGTCTTGATTTTTCATCCAGCCTACCGTTAAAGTCCTTCGTCAGGGGGAGGGAGGGGCTACTAAATGTATCTGCAGCTTCTCGCTGTCCAGAGGTTAATCATTCAGTCAGATCTAAGCTTACTCTTCGTCAGGGTGCAAACCGTTGATCCAGGTTATCAATCGCCACGTGGTCACTCGTTCATTCTGGCCAGGGGGAGGGGGGGGGGGGGAATAGTCAGTTCAACTTTCAAGTTGTTTTCATTCTGCGGTGTAACATAATCAGTAGAATGTAGGCCGGGGGGTCATTCCCTCTCAGTTGAATCGTGGCTTCACAAGAGAGACCAACGCTTCTTTAGTCAAACTGCGGCTTCCCCTTGGCAAGAGGATCTCTCACAGGTCCGGTAGGGAGAAATTTCGGCTGAACGAATACTTTATCCTCGGCCACCTCGACTGAAAAAACGCACAATCTTCATCAACCTCTCGAGTTTTATGCTCAAGTGTGATTGACAGAGGCATGTATTGGTTTATTGTGCTGGATGCCGGTTGTATTATTTCAACGTAATACAAGGGTGATATCGACAACCCGATTTCATCTCTATAGCAGACGTACCGACAAAGGGTCGATGTCTAGCCGACTTTCCCGGGCCGCGTTCACTAAAACCAATCATACTACTCTCTCGATCGAAATTCAACTTTTTTTTTCACGGAAGATTTTTGGTATAAAATTGTGTTATTGCTCTAGCAAATTATGTTGCCTAGCAACGGTAACCATAGCTACCAATAGCTCTGTTCGCTGAGGAGAACAGAAGTGGCTTTCGATTTCCAAATCATTTTAAGATATCGATAGATAAAAAAGGATAAATACTCTTACCAAGAAAAAAAAATGAAATATTTATTAGAACTCACCATCGTCTTCATCATGTATATCCACCCGTTCCCAGACCAGTACAGCCGTGTCCAGTCCACCAGTAGATACCAGCACGCGGTCATCGTGCGTCCAGCGCACATTGGTGACATGGGACGAGTGGCCATTATACTGTCTATAGCGCGCTCCACGATTCTTGGTAAGAAAAGGAAAAAATCTTTTATTTTTCAGTTGGAGGCATAGTTTGAGACACAATCACATAGTTCGACATCAGTCATATTTTATCGCGACTCAAATCGCAGCGAGTTGCTCCAAACTGGCGGCGACGTAGCTACGATCTACCGCCGTGGAATCGTCATTAAAATCGTCGTTTTGATGTGCAACAAATCAATAAGGCTTCTACAAAATATTCTGCAAGATAAATGTACCAATTATCTATTTACTGGGTTGCCGGTGATTTAGAGAGTTTTGGGACATGCATTGTTGAATTCTAGAACCTGGCCAAGCAACCCAGTGAACGCCCCTAAAACGTCTAGTTTTAGAACTAAGTTCTTTCGTTACTTACAAAAACTGGAAAATTGAAGAGCTTGACCATGCCAAAGTCATCACCGCTGGCCAACAGAACCTGGTCATGTGACCGAGCCGTAGCGTTCACATCTGTGACGTCAGTCAGAGGAGGATAAACACCTTTCACCATTGGTCCAAGAACACACGTGAATGTCGCCCAGTCTATTTTCTCCACGTCATCGTTCGTGAGGGTCTGGCGACGAATGTGAGGGGCTTCGAAAAACAGGTGCTCACGTGCGCCCGAGTTGGTCTGGATGAGGCGACCTGGAATACAGTTGTGTATTAGGCACTAATCCCCTCTCGTCAACCACGCAACACAGGGTCCCCACCCCAAAATAAACCCTCGATTCAAGAACAATAGGGGACTTTTCCATGAGGCATGGCAAAGTTGGGTCTAGTTCTCGACACGCACATTATTAAAGTACTTACCCTTGACATCCCAATCCAAATGTGTGATATAGCTGGAGCTTCCCTTACAAACACCGGTCCGTTTGCCTCTCTTTACACTGTACACGTCTACATAGTTATCATGTGATCCAACAGCCAAGAATTTTCCATCTAAATGAAGAAAACAACGTCTGGTGGATAACGCATTATGAATGGTATTACACAGAGATAACCGTGACTAAGGCTTCCTAGTAGTCACGCCTGTCGTCACGCAACGTCTCTAAAGGATGTCTGTGACGGATGCCATATCAGAAAAATCCTTTACGCTCCCTTTACCCCAAAAACCTTACCTAGTTATTGCTGGGTTTGTTTTCTCTTATGGATGACCGTGACCACCGTATTGCAGTTATCACACCCGTCACGCAACGCTTCCTCGCGTGACAGCCCAAAGTATGACTGTGCAACACTGTGCAACATATTTAGCACATACCTGGAGAGAATTTGATGTCCGATATCTCCTCTTTACGATCGCGGTACCCCACAACTTTATCCAGTGTAGATTCCTCTAGGATCAAAAACCCTCCATCATTTTGTCCCACGGCTAAGGATCCACCGTCAGGTGAGTACGCCACAGCTCTACCGCCTTTCTTCAGCTTCTTGACCTTCTTGAGTAGAAGTGTATTCAGGTCCCAGACTCTTAACGTCTTGTCGTCACTCACGGTCACGCATTCGTTTTTCATTGGATGAGTGTCTAGTCCCCAGACCTCTCCCTCTCCGTGTCCCTGTCATGTGATCAAGAGATATTCCTTGAGGACTGGCAGTAACAGCCCCTTGATTTGGTTTCGGACATGATTGCGCAAAAGGAAGAACTAAGAATTTACGCGTGACATTACTCGTACTATTTCTGAAGTTATAAAGCGCACTTTACATTTAACCATCAAAAGCGCAAAACGTATAGTGGACAGAAACCTTGCAGGCACCCCAGTATGACAGACAACTCGGTATAAGAGGAGTAAGATGTGCTCTAGTGAATACGAGTACACAGAACAGTCCTTACCTGCACAACGATTGTCATCCTTCCATCAACACCTATTTCGATGATCTGTAGAAAAAAGTTGATTCATTTATCGTCCGTGGAACCCAGGGGACTCACTCCTTAGCTTCAATGCCCCCCCCCCCCCCGACACATCAATTATAGGCACTCCGTGAACCTTGTATAAACCCCTTTGTGATTGGATGGTCTTATTCATACCTCATCATTGCCTGTACCAATCAGGATCTTATCTTCATCTGTATGGATGGATCTGATTGGTGGAAGGTCTTGCAGCAGGACCGACCCAGGAGTCATTACACTGTTCTCGACTTTGAAGGCCTTCAGACACTGTTCAAAGTATTTATCCCACATGACCACCACACCATCACGACCTCCTGTCACGTAACCCTATAGGATACATGTCATATAGATACATATCAGAACAGAGTGATGCTGTAAAGACAGACAGACAGACAGACAGGACAGACAGACAGACAGAACAGAGTGATGCTGTAAGAACAGACAGACAGACAGACAGAAAGAACAGAGTGATGCTGTAAGAACAGACAGACAGACAGACAGAACAGAGTGATGCTGTAAGAACAGACAGACAGACAGACAGACAGACAGACAGAACAGAGTGATGCTGTAAGAACAGACAGACAGACAGACAGAACAGAGTGATGCTGTAAGAACAGACAGACAGACA
>WUCR03039914.1:0-10046 GCA_009858155.3 Phymanthus crucifer
ACACTAAACTGATTACGCAATTTATACACACATTAACAACACCTTGGGGACAACTACAATGTGACAAATTCTTTTAGTATCGTGCAGAATACAAATATCTGCTAAACTGCGTACCGCAGATATTTTTCTATTTTAAACGCAAATTTTAAACGCAATTTCCAAAGAATAAAACTCTTATGAATATGTGTTAATCTTCTAAATTACAATTAGAACTACAATGGAGGAATAACTACTCTGATGAGGTGCCGCTGACAAATCCATTGATTTTGTATTCTGTATTCATATACATTTGACCGCAATATACTGGGCACTAGTACTAAGCAATGAGAACGCGCGGTCATGATGACGTCATAATGTACAAATGAACACTGAGCGATTCATTAGCGAACTAGTTTTCAAAGAGACACGATGCCTTCACTGACCGTGTTCTTTCATATATGTTTGATTTTCTTTGCAGGCTTCACTGTTTATCAAGTCCAGCAGAATGGTTTTATAACAATGGTTTCATTGAACAACAAACTTCGGGGTGAGTTTTCGCTTCAATTCTTGTTATTTGCGTCTCCTGCGGGCCGTAAGTAATTCCATTCCGCGACAATGTCTGATGAAAGAATTGAGAAGAATAAGTGCTATTAATGCTATAAGATCAATATTCAGTAGCAAATTTCATACAAGTGAGCCATATATGAGTACAGACTATGAGAACATTGACAAAACTATGACTGCTGACACTATGACGCTGAAATGAACGCCTCAGATGTTGGGAAAATCAATAATACACGAGAAAGACTTCGGAGATCAGGCAAACAACAACGGCAAACATAATGCATAATGAGGATAGTCAACGAAGGAGCTTGAATCGTAAATATCTAGCCTAAGCAAGAGCAGAAGCTTCAACAAAACACGGACCAGCAAGCCTGAGTAACGCTACGAGGAGCGTCAAGTTTTGGAATGAAATGAGAGTCAGATACATTCTGGTGCTTACTTGTTCCATGGCGGTATTTATTTATGCCACTCTTCATCAACTCAATATTTTGGACAGATGCTTGATGGAGCCTTCCCATTGGATACAATCTGGTATATCACTCCTATGAGAGAGAATGACACATCGCGGAAAACAACAAAAGAGAGTAAGCTTCGTAACCCACCCATCCTGGCTAAACGATCTATGTTCGGTAGCCACATCACCATAACAACACTCCGCGTCGGCCCTGGCTACAGCGGAGGGTTGTTGCCCATATCTTAATCCAGAACAATGACGCAGGAATATAATATAGCATTATAAATCAATCATGGAATCAGTTGTGTTTCTTTTATGGGAATAAACATGGCCGACGACGCAAGTGAAAAAGTTCTGTGGAAATTGAGAAAACCGACTTGTATAATAGATATGCGAAAATGCAACTTCAGTACAACCTCGTTCTTTTCAATCTGTTTGGGACACTCCGGATGGTTTGGACTGTGAACGAGGTTGGCTATTCTAGTTCTGTGGTCTTCAGTAGACTCCAGAAATAGCATAGCCCAGCTCACATTTCGCCAGCGGGCTGTCCGCTGGATGATTTCTTTCTGCGGATCTTCCGAAGGATGCTTCTTTTCTCAGCCTTTACCACTTCCTCTCTCCTCATTACAAAGTCAAATCAAACCTGGGAGAGGGAGCTTTTGGAGCGGTCTACCGTGTTATGGACCTACGAACCTCTAATGAGGCAGCGATTAGATTCTCAATGGGCAGTTCCTATGTTGCTAAAAGTGTCTTGGATGAAGGCTGTGTGATGAAACACACGATAACTACTTACCAAGGACGGAACTCTGGCTGGACTCAAGAACAAAGCTTTGGAGGCAGGAAACTTGGCGGTTATATTCAAACCGCTCCTTCATGACCTAGATTTTATGCATCAGAAGAACTCATACAACGAGACATCGAATCTCGCAATATTCTTATCAACAAGAATCCTCTGTCTTCTCTCGGGAGCAGTCATTAAGTGCTAATTACACTCTTTGGTCAATATCCAGGAGGGAGGGGCCGTCTCCAAGGTAAACATTGGTATAGATATGTCTGCACTATGACGTCACGAGCAATTTTATGGTGGCCCAAAGCGGGAAATCGTAGATGCGACTTTCTCCTTCATTTTATTATCAAATGTACTTAGATATTCACAAATGAACACAGTCGATATAAATGAAAAACACTTCTTATATAAGTGTTTAACATGTAAAATACAGAGCCTAGGAATTTAATGGTTAGAACAGAGCAATGATGGCAATTTCATCTTTTACTTAGCGAGTTTTGACATTGAAATGGGAGCGTAATTTACTTGCCTGGAAACATAATTTGATTTCGATCCCTAATTAATCGAAGGACCATTTCAATTATCATTACAGTAGCTAAATGTGAAGCTAAAATATACACCAATTTCAAAAAACATTGTCGAGAAGTTTTCAGGTAAAAGGGGCTTTCGAGAAATGAGGGCGTGGTGATTATAAAGTTGAAAATATTTTTTCCTTTCAAAAGCCAATATTGGAGCTTTCCTTCAACAAAGGGGCTTAGTAAGGAACCGTCATTTGAAGTGACTAGATCTCATGTTGTTTTTGAAGATACGTGGGCATTGGAAGTGCAACTTATGAATCAGGATTTTTGCGATTCATTAAAGTATTTCTCTTTTCACAGGCTTGCGCGTCTTTGATAGGCCATCGACAACTCATTCAATCACTTGCATATTTGCCCGACAATTTGAGAAGCCTGTGATACCAGTTTCAGAGAGGGAATTTTTGACATTTGATCGGTGAGAGGTTAGTTTTCGCTTGGAACACACAACCTTTTTTCACGTGAAAGGGGCTTTCGAGAAATGAGGGCGTGGTGATTATAAGGTAGAAAATAATTTTTCACAAAAGCCAATGTTGGAGCTTTCCTTCAAAAGGGGCTTAGTAAGGAAACGCCTTAGAAGTGACTAGATCTCACGTATAAATAAGTCGCTAGTCCCAATTCGTTGGTGGGCGTGATCTCCTTCACCATAACTGTTTTCTGGGTGACCCCGCCTTATACAGCCTATTTTTTGAAACCCCTTAAAACCACCAGCCCCTTCTTTCCTGATAAAAGATAACCGGTCCCTAAGTCAAGAAAAATCATGTTGATGGGTTACAATTTTTTAATGTAATGATAAGCCGGAGGCCTTACTAATTCTGCTACATCCACGCAGATTATGAACCAAAAACGAACCTGCTACTTGTTGATTATGAAACGTTTTCATGACTTTCTCGGCTTTCTTTCTGGTGACTAAATTTATCGAAATATTACCAGTATAAATACCAGTGCATTTTAGTCTTTGCATTGCTGTCTAAGTAACTGGTAATTCTCCTATTACCGAGCATGCAGAGGATTCAGTAAGACAAGCGGAGCATCTTGTTTCCAGTTCTCATGCCTTCCAGTATTCTCTTCTTTTTTCGCCTTGATCATGTCTCTTTTACATCTTTCAAAGTGGTTTGTTGCACAGACCGTTCCACAGTAAATTCTCTTACATAACTATAAAACAACTGCAAGCGTCCTTTCCAATCACGATTGATTCTTTCATTATAAGAAGTATCATTCGGTTCGGTGCCATATTTTTCATAATCATCCAAACGCAATCGGGAAACTGCTATATGGATGTGCTCCTTGATTACTGCAACTCTTTCTATGTTTTTGGGAACATTCCACGTCCATAGCTAATATTGATTATTGGGGTTGGTTATAAGTTACAGGACGAAGTTAATCTTTATGTCTGTTTCCATATGCACTTCGTGTTCTTCTTCATTTCGTACCATGCACTAAATTGAACTGTCTTTGCTCATAGCTTACAGCCAAGGCAGTAAAGCCCCTGCAAACATTCTCAATTTCTCCTTCAACTTCTCTGTCTTAAATAACTTCTAGTATGGTTATAGTATTGTACATCATAGAATGTTATTCGGCTGTAATACTTGATTGATGTTGGGGGATAATTACAAGACCCTAACGACAATACGTTTTACTTTGTGTTTCCTACAGTAAATACTTTTACCATAGATTTTGGATAAGCTATGGTTAACAAAAATGTACAAATTCAGCGAGCTGATTACTCACAGCACATAAGGCCTTGAACACAAGTTTACTAGCGTTATAGAACTTATGAACGAAGATAAATAAATACATTGTATTCCCCACTGCATTCTCTACCTTCAAGTGAAGCTAAGTTTCCTACGCAGGCTGGGGAACGAATTGACCGAAAACCGAAATACTGCGCTCAAGTTGTTGAAGTACTATAGTTTAGGATTATAGGTTTATTTCAAAAGGGGCATGCGATCATATATTTGAACTGTTCCGAATCCATCGTAATGTTCAATTCCAAACATCGTTTAGATGTTTGTTTCGCGGTCAGAATCAGCTAGTAATGGGTATTTTCCTGTGTATAACTCCGACTCGGAATCAGAATATGTGATGTCTGATTCATCTTGCATAGCATCGTATCCTTCTTCATAGTCGCGTAACAACTCAACTTCATCTTTACGTTGCTTCTTACAGAAATCATCGGTGATGTTTTGGAGACTGCGGGAAATCGACTTTGCTTTCATTTTGTATCCTTGACAGTGACATCGATCTGGGTCTGGCTTGAAGGCCTTGTTCAATTTTGACGCTTTGTAAACCTTGTATGTTTTGGAGCGGGACAAGAGATTTGAAAGATCATATCGTAAGGCTTTGAAGCAGCCCTTGACAGAAGACATTACATTATCTTCATAGTCCTCATCGTTAAAATGAACGGGGAAGGCTTTGTGGTCATCATATTCAACGGCAGTATACTTTTGATCGTCGCCATTCTCGGTTTCGTAAGTTATCAATTGTTCTTTGATTTCATATTTGTGTTTCTTCGGGAAGAGTTTGGTTTCCCTTAGCTTGGCAAAGCTCTTCCTCAGTCTCAAACCGGCATAGTCAAGGAAAACGACAAGCATTTTATATTCCTCTGGAACAATGTCTTTAAAGACATGCACCTCTCGGTATGCCTCGTTCAAGATTGCCAGGAACATGTTAATCAAGATGGTTGCCATCGCCATCATGAATAAAAAGAAATAAATTGGGCCCAGAACACCATTAGCAGCTTTTAAAGACTGGTAATCCGTGTCTCCGCCAACAAACATTGAGAATTGTGAACGGAAAACTTGTACGACACTTGAGTAGGTTGGGACCGTTGAACCAAACACCAGTACAGCCACTTGAGCAAATGCCAGAAAAGCCACCAAGAAAACCGCAGAATACGATACCAGTTTCTTACCACATTTTGCCATGCTTTTGGCTAGCACGCTGATATGTTGGTTGAACTTCAGGATGCGTAACAATTTCACAGTAATTATAAAGATCAGGATTGCCATCAGCGCACTTTCCACTTCGGACCACAACACTACGTAGTGGAAGCTCGATGTCTTGAATGGATTTTCGTGTACTTTGTTGACCAATTTCGTGGCATGGTAGCGACGGAATATAGAAAGGACAATTGTTGCTATTGCAGCTAGCACTTGAGTTATTTCAACCCATGTCCAGGGACATTTGAAGTACGCCCAACGCTGTCTATAGAACTTGATTAGCTCGGCAATAATGAAATATATAACAATCAGGATAATAACGAGCTCACAAATTGCATATAGTGACTGCAGTCCATGGGATCTAGCCCCGTAAAGTGACATTGTCTTAATGGATGAATATGTCACAGCGCCTCCCATTGGTGTTTTCTCAAAAAGGTACGTCACGGCACTAAAGAAACTGCTGGAAGGCTCAAACACCAAAACCTCAACAAAAACTGCTCTTGTTTTCTCATCAATCCAGGCATTTGATTGTAAGTTTTCTAAGACCCGCAAGGCAGAACCTTGTGTATATCCTAGATCAGCTATATACCCTCCCCCTCCAAATAGGTCTGTCTCGCCCTGATATGGTAGGTTGTGTAGATCAGTAGCCGTTCGATAGCGCCAAGGACGCGGACAAATATTGAAGAGTTCAAATTCTGAGAGAAATTTTGTTTCGTTGTCAGTCAGTGGAAACCATCCAGGTAGATTATATAAAGTCTTGTCTTCGGCCTTGAATGAGTACGGTGGTACACATGGACGTAAAGTACTTGTAAAGTTGGGATACAAATACATTACTGGGCAATCATCTGCAAAAAAAAAAAAAAAAGACATTTTGGCTGATATCAAATTAATGATAAACCAAACAATATGAGCAAAACTCTTAGACGTTTGGGTTTTTGTTTTAGAACTTTATTGTAGCGTCAGTTCAAAAAAGCTAACATTTGCCTTCTTCAATTGATTTAACATGCCCTTACTGGAAAATGAAAATATATCGCTATGATGATAAAGAGAGAAAGAAAAACCAAATTCCGCCTATCAACTACTAGTTTCAAACCTGTGACTGCTCGCACTTGTCGTAGACGAGGCATGCCAACCAAGTACCCGACTCGATTAGAAATGAACCCCTCCTCGTACTCGAAATCCTTGCCATTGTACCAGTCTGCCTTGTAAAGCCCTGGAACGAGTGTGTTCTTGGACCAATCCCAAAAAGTATCCGAGCTTTTAACCTGTTGGTTTAGATATTAAAGTTAGACACGATTAACAGTGGAAATACTTCAAATGGGATAAAACCTTGTTTGGATAATTTAGTACTACGCAAAAAACAAAACAAAAAATGATTTGATTATTACAAAGAGGCGACTGTGTGAATTGTACCGCTATGAACGATATTCTTTAGAAAAAGTTAGCATTTTTACCAATTATGTCTGTTTTTTGTTACCTTATCAAATTTCTTTAATATATCCTGTATGCCATTTGTCATCCAGAATCTTCCAACATCCCGGCTACCATAGCAAATAACCATCAGCATCCACACAAACATCAGGTAAAAGAAAAGTTCAATCAAGGTCCTGGCCATCATCAACACTCGCACTCTGTATTGGCGGAACGTCTCCAAATCCTCATTTTTTGGCGACTTGGGCTCCTTAACTTCACCAGCGATCTTCGAGTAATCATTGGCAGCAAAACCGTTTTCAGTATTCTTATCTTTTGAAGTCTCCTCTTCTGGTGCCTTTTTAATGATAAAAGAAAGCAGTATCGCCACAATGAGAACTTTGATTGGCTGGATGAAGATGACATCTTGCGAAAAAGAGACCAAAATGGACGTAAGCCATTGATTGGAAATCTCTCTACCCCACATCATGCTATAAAACAGGGTAAACGCTGCAGATGTCAAAGAAGCAAGGATGACGAGGATCCATGCAATATACACCACGAAGTGTGGCAGTCCAGATTTCCTTTTTGAGCTGTCGTTGTTTGGTTTAACTAAATTTTCATCTTTATTCCTTGCGTTTTTGAAGAGCATAACTATCAGGATATTGATTGGAACGACGATGATGCTGCTTTGGATACCAATTATGATTTGTTTTACGCTGATAACAAGAGGACCAAACTTAAAGGAATCTTTCGACTCCTCTCCAAATTGATAGAACATGGCATTTGTCACCATGGCGGTCATAAGCACACAAAGACAGCATGTTGCTCTCTGGACACGTGTAAATGGGCTTGTGGGAGGTCTTGTTACCACAGATACCCAAAGATGTCCATCACCTAGGCCTGTGGCTGCTCTGCTGCAGAATTTGTTTTTGAACCCATTGATCTCGCGATTAGTTGAAACGTATAGAATTCTGTCAATCTTGCCGTCTTCTTTTTCAATTGCAAGCCATTTGTTGCAAATGAAAAACCATTTTGCGTCCGTTTGCATATCACGAACGACGATCTGCCGCAAGAACCAGGCAGGATGGTCCCCTGAGTTGTCGTGCCATATCCGTATGTGATTTAAGTCACCCAAAGGTCTACCTGTAGGACACATGAAGACGTTGACACTTCCTCGTCCAAACAGTTGCTTGTCACACATGGCATTGTATGACAGCGATATCGTTCCCGTTTCTGCATCTTCACCGCACAGGTTCATTGCTATGTTGGATGTAGTCCCACATCTTCGCCATATCCCTGTGTAGACTGTAATTTCATAGCAGTAGCTGCCATCTGTTATTTGTGAAACTGGGATCGCTTGCGTAATCTATAAACATACATGTTTGATAGTATTATGATACGTGATGATACCCACGGCATGACCACACAATTTTATGTTTATACACATTTGGTTTATACACAGTATTTAAGTCTTGCACAACAATACGAAACACGTCTAGTTTATATACATGGTTTGCTGCATGTCCTACCTTTTGTTTATCATTTCTGTCTGCTCTTCTGGCCAATATCACCGTGATGATGAAAAGGCACAATATAGTACATAAGGTGGCTAGCACAACAAAGTTCTTGGTCTCGCCGATGCTTGTTAAACCTGCCCATACTTGATCAAAGTCTATTGGATTTGGAGCTACGAAGAAGTCACCACCAAAGGAGGACAAATGGTTACAGAGGCAAACCAATGAATCATTCATTATTCTGTTAGACACCTAAACATTTAAATAAAAACATGATTCTTTTTGTGTCAGGTATCGTTACTGTACTGTTAATAGAATACTCACGCGGCATCCGTAATCAGTCCACTTTTCTTCCACCTCTGACCAATATAAGCAGGATTTGACTGACACAGATATAGTGTAATTTACATCCGTTGTAGGGTCGTAGGATGGAATTACTGTTTGTGGTGTTGGGGGAGGAGTAGTTGGTGGATCTTTAAACTCTACACACACTACTGAGCGTTTCTGGCGTCCTGTTCCAGTTTTTGAGCACGATCTTCTTGCTCTTGATTTAGCATCACTTTTCTTTCTTCCAAGATTCCTTACACCAATGAAGTAGACACCTGGGTATTTGGTCATGTTAGAAGGTACAGCAATCACATAGTTTTCTGTACAATTTGCCGATATTTTACAATGTGAGGTATCAGGAACGGATGCTTTGAAGTCGTAGTTCAAGGTGTTTGGTCTTTTGTTGTACCCCACGTAAACCTCCAGCCGTTGCCGAATTTCTGGTACAAGTGTTATATGAATACCTTTGTTTTCGCCTGTGATGTTCGTGGTATGGTACTGCATGCTACCATTAACACTTGGTTTGCAGAAGGTACTGAGAATAGGACCTTCAGTCTGTTCTGGAGGAGTTTTAATAATTAGTTCCACCTCCTTTTGCAAACCTTTGATTTCCAGATTTTTGCCCGAATCGTCTTTTAGTTCTATGCTCATCACTGGCGTTTTTACTTGATTAGCGGATTTATCCCACTTATATGGGTTATTCTTTAGAACCAGCATCTGTGGAGTGATAAGAACGAAGTTATGCATAAGCCCATGGCCACTTAAAGAGCTAAGAGATATTCTGAACAAGGCTCAACGTAAGACGAAAACAACCAACAACAACAACACAACAGACAAACAGACAACTTTGTCTGTCACTTTGAAATTCATTTACAAAAACATTTGCCAGTTATTTTATTGTACATGCCTGCGTGTCTAGAAACGACGGGGTTTTATTTTGACCACCAAACAAAGTCTTGCTATCTGGAAACATTGCACCACCGCCTTCAAGTTCCAATGTTTGTTTTCCAACATCTTCTACAATTCCTCTTTGAGCAACCATCTCGATCTTTTGAGTCGTAACTCGCACTGGACTTTCTCCAGGACTCTTGGTAGATAATAGAGTGTCACTCACAGTCTCGATTAACTTCATCACTTTTTTTATTGCTTTTTGACTCTTAGCCTAAAACGTGAACAACATGATAAAAAATGAAGTTAACGACAGACATTGCGGGCTCCAAATAGTAAAAATAACTGATGCCTATTGCAGTTCAGTCCTCATCAAAGTTTAGGATAGATGTAAAATTCAGTTTCATTAGTTTCCCCTTATAGAGACATTCAAACCCCTGAACCTTTAAAGTAATTCTATTTTTCTGTAATTAGGGAGCATTCATAATTTATCTAGGGGGGGGGGGGCTATGATGATTTTGAGGGGGGCCACTCTTTTTCCACAATATGATTTAGGGGGGGCCATGGCAAGTGTTTGAACAACCACGAACTGGCACGAGACAC
>WUCR03039958.1:0-10044 GCA_009858155.3 Phymanthus crucifer
GATATTGTTCTTATAAAAGTGGTGCTTTATTTGCCAAATTTCAGCCTGATGTTCTTAATCCATGTGTTCTTATATGCAGGTGTTTACTGTAATACATAAACAAATATACATTTTCAAATTAAAGAAAGAGGGGTCATCAGCATCTTTCATGTCAATGCTAAAGGTTTTGTTTGTGATTTACAGTATCATGAATTTTGCCAGCCCACCCCCCTCCATAAATATGAATGGTCCCCAAGTGATGTGTATCTCTTACCTGAATAGATCCATTGTTGGCAATAAGCTGGTTCTTCATGTCATCATTCCACAAGCCCATCTCTGTCAGATCTGTTAGTAGATGGTGATTGACAATCTACACAAAGAAAATAATCAAGTTACAAGAATCAATAAGCCAGTTTATAGTTTAAGAATCATCTTCATTGCGCATGAGATTTTATTCCAAATTTCACACCTCTTGTTTTAACCTTCTCTTGTTCTTAATTTAAAAAGGGTGCAAATCCTGGATGAAATCACGTGTGCACTGAAAACTAAACTACGAACTGGCTTATTGATTTTCTTGAGATTTTTTTAGGGAGTACATAGAAATATCACTCCAAAACTATTCACCTGAAACTCCCCTGATAGTACTCTTCTTGAATAAATGTTGCTTGTGTATGGTTCAATGGACTCATTGTTGCCAAGAATCTGTGCTGTTGATGCGGTCGGCATGGGAGCCAAAAGAAGACTGTTGCGTAAACCTTGCCTATACAGATAAACATAACTTCTGGTAAGTAAAATCTATCACAAGTAAAAATTAATGTGAATGTAACAGGAATTTATATCTTACACTTTGATTTTCTTCTTCAGGGCTTCCCAGTCCCACAGGTTGGATGGTGTTACACCCCACAAGTCATACTGCAAGAGCTGAATGACAAGAAGAAAACATGTTTAGATATTGCAATGTTACTTAAAAACAATTTGAAGATTAGGTGATGGAAGAAATTAAGTTGGATAACTGACACCCAGTGAGGTTATAGAATCAATCTCTACCAACTTGGTGTCAGTTGTTTCCCAATGAAGCATGAGTCACAAGACTCAACATTGTAGTTTGCACTGTGCATTAGATGGACGTCAATCATTCTCTATCGACTCAAATTATTTTACACTTCACTATTTCCAATAAAGCTGTATTTATGCTTTTTTTCTGCCTATTTCTTCGTTTGTAGACGTTGCAGCCACCATGTTGGAAGAACTTGACAAAGGAATTTTCAATGTGCTCTTTGTATGTCTTCCAACATGGCAGACCTGCCTTATGTTCTTTTGCTCTTTTGGGAATGATTGCAAACCAAGAATATCATTTATTTTTACTTGAAAAAAGTCTTTTATTCGAAATTTTATGATAAATGACGTCCACCTAATGCAGTGCAAGCTGCAATGTTGAAGCCTTGAGAGTCTTCTTAATTCATCAGAAATAATGGTATAATATTTGGAAAAGCTCTGCATTAAGGACTGATTTGCCTTACCCCTTGGCTGGCAGGTGAGCCTTCGTAAGTTGAATATGGTCCATGTTGGGCTGCTAGCTCAGAAGATGCCTGGAAAAATATTAAAAAGGTAAAATGCCAATGACTTTCCTATTCAGCCACATTAAGCTAAATATCACCATACTTACATCTAATGCAGCATAATAAAGAGTTTCAAAGATCTTTCTGTTCAGGTCTTGTGCCTTTTCACTGTCAAAAGGATAACGCATCAGGATAAAGGCATCAGCCAAACCCTGAACACCGATGCCAATTGGTCGATGTCTCTTGTTTGAGGTCTTAGCCTGCAGTCAAATCAAAAAAGTTTAGTACTTCTGTCCAAAAGAGGTTTTGACAGCATATACAACATATACCAACAAAAAATATCTTATTGCAAAACTCTGCCCCATATCTTTATTATCACCAATACATTTGAATTACCTCTGGAACGGGATAGTAATTGACATCTATAATCTTGTTCAAATTCCTTGTGACAACCTTTGAAATAAGAAGGCATTACACAAACAGATTAGCACCTAAATGTCAGAAGGTATTGACTGGTATGCACTCAGGGTTGTCAGATCCAAAGAAAATAGATACAGGATACATGGTTGCATTGTTTATGTTTTCAGAGTCTGTAGTCAGAAAATGCTGTACAATATTTAGCATAATTGTCTTACCTGGGTGACTTCAAAAAGCTTCTTGAAATCAAATTCTGGAGGAGACTTGTCTGTTTTGACAAACCTATTGAGAGCTATCGATGCCAAGTTGCACACAGCAACCTGTAGATCAAATGAAAATATTGCAGCAAAAATGCCATGCATCCTTAAGGTACATACCGGTAACTGCATTATAATTCCTAAAGGACAAGAGTCTAAAAACTATAGTACTGCCTAGCCTATAATACACAAGAAGGATTTTGAGCACTTGCTTACCTCATCAGGGCTGCTATATTCTACAATTTCTGTACAAAGGTTACTACACTTAATTGTCCCGAGGTTCTGGAAGATAAAGCATTTTAGAATTAAGTCGTGGTATCATCATATATCCTATAGAATTGTAAAATATTTGAGATCTAAAGAGCACAATGATTAGCTACAGGTAGGAACCATTTAAAATAATATAAGAGAAAAACCCTTATGTGCAAAATAATTCTTTTCTGACTTGCCTCTACAGCTCCTATCATGATTGTGTCACACTAAAGAGAAATGCCTGCCTGATTTATACCACTAAACTAACTAAAACATAGTGCGCTAACCTTTTGGTTGCTTTTTCTGTTACAGGAATCCTTATATAACATGTATGGGGTCCCTGTTTCTATCTGGGATTCTAAAATTGCAAACCAAAGCTTCTGGGCTTTTACTTGTCGGAGAAACTTTCCCTGTTGTTCATAACTGCAAAACAAAAAACAATATTTTTTCTCTTACAGTAGTTGTCCTAAACTAGCCCTCCT
Source organism: Phymanthus crucifer (assembly GCA_009858155.3). Classification (NCBI taxonomy): domain Eukaryota; kingdom Metazoa; phylum Cnidaria; class Anthozoa; order Actiniaria; family Phymanthidae; genus Phymanthus; species Phymanthus crucifer. Next base: position 2,947 of record WUCR03039958.1, read on the forward strand.
CCCCAACTGTGAAGTTGAGGTTGGCCTCGGTAAACAAAACTAATTAGTCCACTAGAAACCATCGATTGATAATCAGCCAAAGCCAAGCAAATTTAGCAAAGGTCTGTTAGTAACAAGTGCGTACAGTTTTTTCTGCTAAATACATTAGTGTATTATACTGTGATGTATGTCAATGGGTGTGTTTCATGCATTGGTCTCGTCAGTCATTGCAGACACCATTACTAATGGAAGGAAGAGAGATTCATCATCTGTGACGACTCAGTCCATCACCATTAGTGTTATAGGGTAAGTATACCTCTTGTAAAGTTCTTCAAATTTTTCTCCATAGCAATCCTGTAGTCCTGGGCATTCATTTGGACACATCAGACTCCACATTCCATCTTCTTCCACTCTTGTCATGAAAAGATCTGGCACCCAGAGTGCATAAAAAAGGTCTCGAGCACGCTAATCAAATTGCAAAAAATATTCAAATTAAGAAAAGAGAAATAGAAGTAGTTTACCCAAACGACAAAAACTTGACAGCACAACTTGTTTCTGCTGTCTTGACAGTGGTGGAGTAGTGTATGGAATTGATTGCACTCTTGCTAGTTTAATGACAGTATCTGATTTATGGTCAGATGTTAGCATCAGATAGATAACACAGGGAGTGAAGGTGAGTAGAAAATAAAGATACCTGTTCTTCCTTGCCAGTGTTTTTCCTCAGATCCAGAAACTCAAAGATATCAGCATGCCATGGTTCCAGATAGATAGCAAAAGCCCCTGGGCGCTTGTTGCCTCCTTGGTCAACATATCGTGCTGTGCTGTCATACACCCTCAAGAGAGGCACAAGTCCATTTGATATGCCATTTGTCTAGAACAATCAAGAGTTTCTTTGAGTTTTATTACCTTGTTATCTCAATTCATGTGATAAAATTTCTTGCACATCGATGGTCAATTAAAGGACATACAGTATGCTTATGATATAGTCACACCACTGCACACTCATGGTTCTGCTCGAGTTTGGATCATTTTTGATGTTGCAGACCCATAGAAAACTGACTTTGATTTGTTAAACTTACCCCAGCAATGTAGCTTCCAGCTGCTCTAATACAGTGAATATTGAGTCCAATTCCACCTGCATTCTTGGATATCAGTGCACAGGTCTTCAATGTTTCATATATCCCTTCAATACTATCATCCGACATTGTCAACAAGAAACAACTTGACATTTGAGGTCGGTTTGTTCCAGCATTGAAAAGAGTAGGTGATGCATGGGTAAACCACTTCTCTGACATCAGATTGTAGGTTTCAATGGCTGCATCAATATCTTCTCCATGAATACCAACAGCAACCCTCATTAACATGTGCTGGGGGCGTTCAGCAACTTTGCCATTCATTTTGAGCAAATAGGATCTGCTTAACGTCTGCAAGAGATAAAAGGTTACTGAATATGGCAAGACCTACATAAAACCCTTTTAAAGGTCTTAATAGTAGAGCTAAAATGGCAATAACAGTTGACTTTGGTTTAACCATGCTCGTAAACACATTTTGCTGTGGTATCCCAGCCTGTTACTGCACAACATGCAAAGAAGATAAATAAATAGGGGGAGTGAGGGATGAATGAATGAAAGAATGGATGGATAAATGGATGAACGCATAAAAAATGGATGAATAATGGAATGGATAAATGAATGAATGGCTGAACAAACAAATGCATGAAAAGTGAATGCGCAAATGAAGGATGAATGTAACAATGTACCACAATGAACTTATACAATATAGGGTACATCACTAATAAGCCCTACCTTGAAGCCAAAGTAGTTGTACTGGTAGTCTCTATCATAAATAATAGCCGAATTGAGCCTCTAAAGAATAAATGAAATAATTAGTTAAAACAAATCATGAACATTACTGAGCTCTCAAATTCTACCTGCAACAAACGTTTGGGGTATGTGTCGAATACAAACATTTTGTCTCAGGTGAACACTTAACATACACTCAAGTGCTCCATGATTTGGATTATTCAAAAAATTAAAAACTACTAATGCACCAGTGTGAGTACTGCTGTTTGTTACTTACATCTGCATATTTTTGGATAATGTCATTGGTTTGTTTGGAAATCAAAGGAGAATGTTTGTTATTCCTTGGATTGACATAATTGTACAAATCCTCCATGACCTCTGCAAAATATAAAGAATAGTTTTGTTTCGTTTTGCATCATGAATGGAAATGGGATTATTTCTATTACAGATACACAAAGAAGTGCATCAAAGCATCAGTTCACAAATCAACAGATCCTGCAACGGAATCAAGGGGCACTAGTGTAGACTAATACTTACCACTGAAGACTTTTTTGGTTTCCTTATGTAGGTTGGACACTTCGATTCTAGCAGCTAGTAATGCATAGTCTGGGTGCTTCGTGGTCATGGATGCAGCAATCTCTGCTGCAAGGGTATCTAGTTCAGTAGTTTTGACTTTGTTGTAGATTCCTTTAACAACCTTCAAAGTGATCTCAACCTATACCAGTCAAAAATATTAAATGTAACAAACAATTACAACTGACTGACATCAACAAAAACAACATTTTGTGCATTGCAGGGTTAAAATAACTGCCGGACATCAGATAATGTCTGGCCAAAACCGACACAGTACAACTTTTGCTTACAACTGTTGCATGCAATCTTCTTATACCATCCTTACAACATGGCTACAACTGTTGTACATGATTGTAAGGTTTTAAAATATGTTGTAAGCAAAAGTTGTACCTTGTAAATCTCCCTTACCCCTGACATTTTGTTCATAACTTGTAATTAAGGTGCAAACTAGCCCTAATCTCCTCCCCAGTCCATTCCTAACCCTAGATTTATGGGGTTGATGGGGAGATGCCCGAGGTATGCACCTATAGCAAATTGTCCAACATATATCATATGCAAATTACTACAAAATGCCATATATCTGTTAAAATAAATTAATACATATTGAATTTCTCAAAATAATATTCATTTTACTATTTCTAAAATATTTTTCTTGAATACTTTTCACAGCTTACAGTTGAAGTTTAGTTCGCGCCAAATATTTGGCGCGCTCTTACAAAATATTTCCTTTTGTTTGCATATTTAGGTAGCTTTAACGGTTTTATTCAAAACATGCTATAAGTTAAAAAAAACATGGTTTTGAAATTCAATCAAAATTGGATGTGGAAAAATAGCGTTATGAATAATTATAAACGTTTACGTGTAAAACGAACTGAAATCATACTTGATCGTTAAACTAAGCTTACATTTTCCCGCGCTTTAAGACTTTTTTCTTCTCGAGTAGGCAATAATAAAAGAAAGCAAAGTTATCATGGCGTTGTATAGCTAGTAGAGGGAGTGAATATTTGAATTTGACTAAACGTATTCCTCAAACTCGAGTCAAATTGGAGGTGAAAAGTACATTAGTACGAACAAAGCAAAGGATTTCACAACACAACCGACTTTGATTGAAGTCGAGAAATTTAGCAAAATCTTTTTATATTATGCCTCAAACTTACTGAATACAGGATTTAGGATAAGGGAGTGCTTTATGTCCAGAAACTACGATAAGATTTTACAAATACAAGCTCTAAAGGGCATCAAGGTCTTTCCCATTTTCGCGCCAAATCAACAAAGACCTACAATAAAGCATGTCATTTTCTCGTCGAAAGTCATATCTTACCGGCTCCACGAACTCATTCTTCAACCCATAGCACAGCTTGCTTACTCTGGACGTGATTTTATCCAGAAGTACAGGCTGAGATTCTCCATCTGAAAGAGAATCAACACGTAAGCGCGCGAACTGACGAACCAAAATGGCGGCCATGAATGAATTTAGCACTTCAGACATGTTGTCTACTCACTTCTCTTGATGACAACAAGTCCCGTTCCCTCCTCTTTCTTGCCTTGCTTGGACATTATATTAGCCAAAAGAAGGGAAAAACTACGAAAAGAAACAGAGAGACGACACAACAAACCTTCCAACCGAAAGATGAGGAGAGGAATGAAGGATTGTTTGATTTGTAAAATGAGTGTTCCCGCGTTTCAGCAGCTTGGCCAATAGGATTGCCTTATAGAACAAAAGGAAGCCATTTAAGGATAAGTTCCTCTACCACGTGATTCTTTTTGTCATTGAGTATTAAATGTTTTGATATTTTAAATATTTTCACGACCTTTTCTCCAAAAAAGTAATTGTTTTTTAATTTCCCTAAATATATCTTATATTGTTTTTCCTCAATATTCATTCATTTTGCCTTGGACGGCAATTTTCTGCACAGACAAATGAAGGCATCAGTGCAAATCATTGCATGAACATCAAGAATGCTGTAAAAGAGAAATTAAGGACCATTTTAGGTTTCAAATATTTTATTGTTGATTACACTAAAAAAATACCTAATATTTATTACAGGTAAATATTACTGTCCTACTGACCTATAAAACTTGAATTTTGCAAATTTTATAGAGAACAAACACTTCTTATCAGTGAAACAGTGCTATGATTTATATCAAATAGTGCTACATAGTAATAAATAGCACTGATGAAATAAAGCGAACAACAGACATTCCACTACTAGCTCTACTGTATTTGTCGGTGTTTAACTCTATTTATCTACCATATATAGCTTCTTTATTTTACATTAGCTTTTAGTGGAAAAAATATCCAGGACAAAATAGTTTCACAACACGAAGAATTGTTTAGCAGCAGCATTGCTATACTGTTGTGTCATATATTTTATACCAGTTACATATAGCGTGCTTTTCAGTTGAGCTTGGAATGGTCATAGTTTTCTTGATGATTTTCTTGATAGTTTCAGGTTTTATAGTTATGTTTTTGTGCAAAAAAATTGATGTTTTCAAGGTGAATAAATGATGTTGCAATGGAAGTCTTGTGCTGATTTTAAATTCGCACATGCCTTTTTCAAATTTCTATAGCAACTTTTATACTTTTTACCACAAATATGTATCTTTTAAACTGTTGGGATAGCTGACCATTCCAAGCTCAACTGAAAACCGCAGTATGTTTTACAGACACACATACTTTGTGCATGGAAATTCATGCATCCACATTTTCTGAGTACGTATTTGATTTATTCATGGTTTGCATATTTTGGATGAAGTTCATTGCAACATAAACTTTGCTATAAGCAGAGCCAACTAAAACTTCACCAAAAACCTACAAATTTATTACAAGTACTATATAGGGTCATGTTCATTCAGTCATTCAACAAACAGCAACACAGGCAAGCTGCGCACAAGCCCCATAAGAAGCACTCTTCTCCACTAGTATCTCTCCTTTTCTGGTTTTCATACACATATACCGTGTTAGGTTGTTGAGTATAAACTGTTGTTCCACCTTGAGGAGGTCCATACTGTGGTCCATATTGCTGTTGCGGGTAAGGTGAATATTGTGGTGGTGGCTGGTTATAGCCTGGAGGAGGAGGAGGGCCTTGTTGATACTGATCATACCCTGGTCCTGGTGCTGATGGCGGGTAAGGAGCAGGGGGAGGACCAGGGGGAGGATAGCCAGGGTTGTAAGGTTGTTGGTAACTCATCTTTTTAGGTAGATCTTTTGCAATGAATAAATTATGTCCCTTCGGTATGAACGGATTCGTATTTGGTTATTTTGCCACAAAATTGATAGCCGTATCAATATGGCCTGAAAATGAATAAATACTTTATCATTGGAAAGAATAATTACCGTCTGGATAAATTATCAAGCCTATAATATCAACACACAGATATCATTGCGATAAATATAAGCATATAAGCTCTTTAAGTATAGAGTTTTGCATAACATTCAAGGAGAGTTAATAACAATCATTTCCTTTTCTGTCAAAAAAAACCCCAAAATATAACACTACAAGAACTATAATTGATAATACTTCATTCTTACCTCGAAAAGAAAGCAAATTCCCTGTATTTAACCTTATTTTTTAGCGATTTTCGGTGCTTATCTTCTATGATTCTTGTTTTCTTTCTCTGTAGACTCAGACCTGATACGGCGTTGTGCGGCTCATTTGCGTCACAGCCTACCTTACGTAGACCTTACGTCATATTTATTTCGATAAGCTCTTTCACTTCTTACAAAATTTAATACTATCAAAATTCTACTTGAATAAATGGATTTCTATCTTTAAATCTTTTAGAAATTTAAGCAAAGGCATGTTTCGCTGGTTGCCAAATAAGAAAATCATGAAAAACAGTGAAAAAGTAGCTGTTGAAAATGCTTGGGCTTCCTGTGTGTTCATCTGCCGGTTCTAGAGGAAGCCTGGACATAAATAATTAGAAAAAAAAATTAAAACGTAAAATAACAATAAACTAAAAATATTTTAAAATAACAATTTAAATGTATTTTTTTCTTTTGAAGCATTCCAGAGATTCAGGATTTAAGCTGTGAGGCAACTTCATATTGAGAGCCATTTCAAAAAATTAGAAGATAAGTATTTGAAAATATTATAAATTAAGATGAGACGACTCGGTTTTGCCCTTAAATTGCTTGAATATGTAAATACAGTATTCATCACTTGCTATTCTACGGGCTTTCAATCCAATTTAGGTGGCGTAGAACGATTTATATAAGTAAAATGAACACAGACATTTCAGGTGTGACTCCGTGGCGCAATGGTAGCGCGTCTGACTCCAGATCAGAAGGCTGCGTGTTCGAGTCACGTCGGGGTCACTAACATTTTTTACCTTTTTTTTTTTTTTTATTCTTCTACTCTGATATATTTTCTATTCAGAAAGATTATACTACAAGTCGACAATTTAAGTTTATCTATATTTTTATATATGTGTAAACTCCAAACATTTATTGTCAGCTAGCCGTTTCAGTTTTATTATTTCAGTGTGAACATTTCCTACAACCATAACACAAAGGAACGTAATGTTTATGTACTAGTCAAATGATTATATGGAAGGGGAAGAAAACTGTGTCCAGGAGAGCCTCTTGATAGTTGTGACCGAGCTCACGTTTCCCAGTCCGAATTACGCTACCAGTAAAGAGGCCTCCCCCGCATCATGCACTCAGGAAGCTACGGGCGCCCCGACCCCCGAACCCACGAAATCGCAGCCCCGGCCCGCACCAAAATCATCTCCGACGGGTAAA
>WUCR03039991.1:0-10043 GCA_009858155.3 Phymanthus crucifer
CTAGGGTCGACTTATACAAAGGATATACAATAAAATCGGCAATTTCCCTGGGATTTTTGGGGGTCGACTTATACACCAAGTCGACTTATACACGGGTATATACGGTACCAGCCAGAAAACAGTTTTAGAACTTATTATTTCTAAAAAACAACAATTTCATAGCAAGTTAATGAAATTTTGGAGAGATTATGAGATGGATGATAAATATCAAGACTCCACGACCTGGACTGAAACTCTGACATTTTTGAGACTTGAGCTAAATTTGACGAGACTCTTAATTTTTTAGGGATCGTTTGTCACCCTTTTAAAAGATGGCTAAATACCACCTCACTGTGTCATTCACCCTAGTCATTGAGCCATATGGAACCCTCCTTAGCACAAAATATACTTACCCACTCATTATAACAGTGTCGTCAGTTAGATACACTTTAAGGTGAGTGAGAGCAACAGTCTCATTGAATCTTTCAGGCAGAACCATCTTCTTGATTCCTCTTAACTCTGGTGTGTGATATAAAGAGACACTGACAGATTCACTGAACTCTTGTAGCAGAGGAAGAAGCATAGTTCTTGAGTTGATTGCACCTCTTGATCCACGAGTGTGTTCCAACAGAATCTCAACTTTGATTTGGTCACCAGTCTGTGATGACTTTCTAACAACATCACGTATGCATTTGACCTGGCATGTAATGAATGAAAATGGGTTTTAATTCATCATTGTAATCATCACTACCATAGTCATAATCATAATTTTTGTCTTCATTCTCATTGCATCTGCCACCACTACTGCCATCACTATACTGCCATCCCTACACACATCACTATCACCACTACCGCCATCCCTAACTGATATCATTTCCACCATCAATATCACCATGGCTACCATCTTTATTACCATGTTTGACATTATTTCCAATGAAAAAAGAAGGGATAAATTACATAATTCTGTAAGACTTGTATCAGTTGGGGGGGATTTAACAATATGTGCCACATAAGGAAAGGGGATAAATGTCAAGAAAATATTAACACAGTGCAACTTTGCCTTAGTCTCCTCCTTCTACTAAATATTGACACATTATGTCGAGAGTACAATACAAGGACTGAGGGGCACCCTTCGACTAGCACGCAAGAGTCAAGAAAATTGAGGGGCTGAGATGGGAAAATGTAGTGGATATTATGCACCTGTCATTTGACATCTCCCAATCCCCCTGAGGCATACCCGGGGGCAAAGTGGGGATTTCACCCCATTTTCACATACATATGGTTCCCTGGTGCAGCTTGCTTCTGCTGCAACCTGAGGGCTGACCGGGGACTGCACTTTTCTGTTTTGGGGACTGCTCAAAAGATGGCGTGGGGACCGAAGATTAATTATTTTCCCTTGGGGGCAGGACTTTCATTTCTGTTCACTGAGGTAAAAAGCAAAGCCCTGAGGATGCTGCAGGGGGGTGCCAAGAGATGTCAAACGACGGGGCAAGAGCAGGAAGTGGGGAGCTCCCTCTTCTGCCTTCGCAGTTTGTGCAATAAATAAAGATATTCTAATGAACCTACCAACTGTTTTTCCAAGTCACCTGTTCCCAAGTACAAAGACGCGATAACAATACGTCGTTTAGATGAAGAGATGTTGGACTACAACAGAAATTCTCACATTAAATAGTAATAGTAAATAAAGAAATAATAAATAGAGAAACTTGCCTGCCTACCGTAAATCTTTGGAAAAACTGTGTCGGTCCATCCAGCACTGAAATTGCGTCACTTCGAACTCTAAATACAGGACCATGATTTCCCATCCACTCGACTATCTCTTCAGGGGTATTAGAAGACCTCGAGCTAGAACAATTATGTCTTAACACTGTGGCAAAATTCCGATTGTATTTATAAGAATCTCGAGCTAATTTTTGGGAAAATAGTGAACCTAGGAAAATGACATTCTTGGCCGCCATTTTGTTTTGAAGGGATAAACAGCTGACTGCCAATGATCGCTGTGCATCTCCAAGTGACCAGGCCTTTTCGTGTTACCATGGCAACATTCAGCCATTTTGTTTTTTGCAGAAAGGGGGAAAAGTTTCATACTTGTTAGAGATTTTCTTGTGAAATTTCGTTATCTCAGGAAGAATTTTAGGTATTTTATGGTGTAAGGGTATAAAAGGATACTAAGGTAAGTTTTAATGCGAATTTTTAGTGGATTTTATGCTCGGAAAAGTCTTGAAATGTTGATCTAGTTTCTGTTTACACGCGATGAAAAGTCTTTCTTAGCTTCCTCGTAAGCTTAAAATTATCCATTGCCATTTTGATATTTTTAGTTGTCTTGTTATTTGTATTAGCGGTATTCAGAATTTATTTCCCTAGCTTATGATAGAAAAGATCTAATGCTCTAAAAATCGTAAGCTTTCTTATCTATTTGAGGGATTTTGAGGACTTCATCTAAAAAGATCTTTGCATAGAGTTTACAAACTTATTACTTACTTTTTCTTTGTACAAGATTTATGTACAAGATATATGACCTGTATTGCAGTACTATCATATCGTTTGCAATAGCCGCCATGTTGGTTGAACTTGACAAACGAATTTCAATGACTTCTTTGTTATGTCATCCAACATGGCAGATATGCCTTTTGTTATTTTTCCATCTTGGAAATGATTGCTAGTCAAGAATAAGCTTACTGTCATGTTCACAGGATAACAACGAATTCAAAGCTATACTGCAGATCTTTAGCTTTCAGTGGTGGATCCAGGGGGGTTCATTGGGTGCAAATGACCCCCCCCGCCCAACAGTCGGCACCTTTGATTTTTTGAAATATACAAGAGAACCCTTTGTCATGGTTGTACCAAGACTTCACAAAATACTCTCCCCTTTTCCAATCCTGGATGCACCACTGGCTTTCTATCATGTGATGCAGTGAGTTGTGTACTGGCTGTCATCACTAACCAAATTGTGTATATCTCAGCAATGAAAATGCACTTCATGTGGGATTCCTGTAGATATCACACCATCATTTATCTGGATAACCGAGTACATTTGTAAAATACCAAACTGTTGACTTTAAATGTTTTCCCATATCTTGATATCCTACTATATTATTCCAGGCATAGAAAGCCTTCACCCAGTCATGGAGATCGTATATGTATACACCAAGAAGCGCAGTGAATTTGGCCGGCAGTGCAACTTCTCTGATCGACAAGCAGAACTACATGTTGACATTTCTCCAGACGAGAAGTTGTTGCATGATTATGTTGAGAAGAATCCCTGTGATACTGGAATACAGTGTGTCCAAGAAATGTCTGAACATGAGGTGAGCCTAATGCCCTCAGTGCAACTTCTATGCTCAGGGTTTCTGCTGAGACAAACATTCTTGATATTTCTGACATCTTGTACAGTTGAACAAAAGATGTACAAAATGTGTCATGAATTTTAACCAGTTGGCTATTTACAAGCATGGTTGAGAGACTGAATTTGATCGAATCGAAATCCGATCATGACAAATACAGCCTCAGCTAGTGTTCATGGTGGGGGTTGAACCTGGACCATATGGTTGCAAGACCAACGCCATGACCACTTGGCCACGCTGCCTCCTTTCCAATAGTAGTATTGGTAAGATTGATACTGCCTATTAAGATTAGAATAACATAGCAATATGCACTTTTTGGTTAACTGCTTGTGATAGCAATAAAATATTGAAAATGTTCCTAAGAGCAAAAACATCCACTCTTATGAGTTTGAAAAAACACACACTGTGCTTGTCAACCTTGTGGTCATGTCTACAACAGTCTTCCATAATTATCTGAAGACCACAAACTTTTGAGTAGGTTTGATCATGGCTGTTGGCTAATTATAGTTATTGCTAACTGCTGCGGTGATGTTCAACAGGTGAACACAGAACGCTTTGAAACAGATGTGCATGGAATAAACCATGTTGAAGGAGGATGGCCCAAAGATGTCAACCCTGCCGAAGTGGAGCAGACCATCCGATACAGAAAGAAAGTAGAAAAGGAGGAAGTGTATATGAATACCATACAACAGCTTGGAAATGTGAGAGCATTACTCAAAGGCTACTCTTCTATGGCTTGTTTATGTTGGGTTTGGGATGGGATGGGATGGAGTTAGACCCAGTTCTGATGTCAAAATTTTACATGCCTTTTGGACCAAAACTAATACAAATGAACTCTAAGTTGGTACACTACAAGTCATAAGATTACTACCGTAATTAAACCTGCCTTGTTTGAAAAGGGCTTGGAAAGGATACCACTTGTGTGACTGCATAGACCAAATCCAAAACCTACACCGATGTGAGGCCTAAGTTGCGAACAAAGGGATATGGCATGATTCGTAACATCGGTGCAAGTTTTGGATTGTCTAATGTATACCTAATTTGAAAATGTGCATGTATCTTTGTACACTAGTTCTTCCCTATTCATGCACAGTTGGCCAACTTTGGACATCTGCACAAGGTGTTCCTTGTATCTCCCTAGTTCCCCTAATGCTCAATTGTTAGTAGCTGATTCTTTCCCCTCTCCTTGTGGTCAGGTGCATGTTAGGGATCCATACCATGCCTCAACCCCCCTGTCTCCACTAATCCATGATTACCGTACTTTTAATATTGTTGAAAAGGTTTGATCATACATGTCTTGTTTACCACCAGGTAATGGAGCACTGTATTAAACAGAATAATGCTATTGATATCTATGAAGAGTATTTTGCTGAGGTTGAGGTTGATACCACTGGTGAACCCCCCTCAGCCAAGACTATCAATGTATTCAGGTAAAAAATGAGATAAGAAGACAAGTGCATATTAATTTAACAAATCCTAACATCTGCTGTCTAGGTACTCCATTACAGTAAGACTAACTTGCAGGTTGAAGTTATGGTATTTGTAATTGTTGGCTTAGACCCCATTTACCCGGGTCCATTCAAGATTGGGTCCCCTCTTTTTTGGTCCCGCACCTACTGTTGCATGGGATTGTCTTTATTTTGAAACAGTTTGCAGTTATGTTTACATGGGGCCATGATAGATTATGATTGCAACACTTTTATTTTGAATGGGCAGCCAAGCTAACTAATGCAGAGGTAAACCCAAGTCCAAAACCTCGCAAACTGTGCAAAAATCAGAATGGTCGCAGTGTTTACATGGGTTCGTACATAGTTTTGACTGCACCAACCCCAAAATGGGACCTAAAGTTTTTAGGTCCCAAACTTGGATACTTTGCTGGCCTTGGACCAGAACAGTAACAGAAGCCCAAAGCCTAGCTTCTGCAATAGACCCAAACTTGAGCAGACCCATATAAATGGTGTTTTAATGGCAGTTTAACATCTCATGTTATTTTTAGAGATCCTAATGACTTGAAAAGGACAGCAACTAGCTTATCTTGGTATCCTGATGGCACCCAAAAGCTGGCCGTTTCCTACTCCATCCTAGAGTTTCAGAAATCTTCAGGAGAGATGTGCATGGATTCTTATATATGGGACATTGGTAATGGCAATATAAATTGATCTATTGGAGGTTTAGAAACCTGTCATTTGGCAAACATTCACAGGAGATGAGATATAACATCTACAATGGAATATCATCCTAATGATGTGTTTTTCTTTTCACAGAAAATCCCAACAAGCCTGAACTGGCTCTCAAACCAGTGTCCCCTCTAGTGTGCTTGGAGTATAACCCAAAAGATCCTCATATTCTTGTTGGTGGTTGCTATAATGGTCAGCTGGGTAAGGAACTCTTGATTTACAGTAGTTTACAGTATATTAGTTTTAGGAATATAACATGAAATGCTGGTGTTCATCATTTGATGGACCGCGTTTGCTAGTGATAATAGTCGTCTGCTGCAATTATGATCATGATGATGATTTTGATAAAGCCACTACTGATGATGGGTGGTGGTAAAAGCAGATTTACAAAACAAATACAAAACATTTTACAACCATCACTCCACATAGGGGTTCTTACGTGAGGTTGCCCTCCCAACCCAACCCAATCCCTTAAAATCCCAACTGGCAAGAAGGCAAACCAGTTGGCTATTTACAAGCATGGTCAAGAGACTAAATTTGATCAAATCGGAATCCGAATAAATACAGTGTCAGCTAGTGGTCACAGCGGGACTTGAACGTGGAGCATCGGGTTGCAAGACCAACGCCATGAACACTCAACCATGCTGCTTTCGCATGACTGTAAAAAGCCCATGGTACAAACGAAGTTATGACAAGGAGTCAGCCAATCAAAAATCTAGTAAGCATGACGAGGCATGCATTTTCCATCTAATCAAATGCCCAAAATATGGCATGTCGGACAAAGCATGATCACAGTCACAACAAGGGTGCTGCCAAACCAATCACATTACATGAGAGAAAAGAAAGCTAATCACATTGTAGAAGGCACATTGGTCACGCAAAGGCATGTACACAGCAGTAATGGTTTCACAGTCATACGAAATCTGGTCTGTGTCTGTGGTTGCGATGGTGATGTCACCAATGATACTATCGATGAAGATGATAATGGTTCATCGTGACAATGATGTGTTGATGATAAGATTAATGTTTTTTTTTGCTTAAATTGCAGGATTCTGGGACACAAGGAAAGGTTCCCATCCAGTAGAGATGACAAAAATTGAAAAAAGCCACCGAGATCCTCTTTACAAGACTCTATTCCTGCAATCCAAGACAGGCACCGAGTGCTTCTCCACCAGTACAGATGGACAGGTTCTGTGGTGGGACATCCGCAAACTGGGTGAACCAACAGAGTCTCTGGCATTGGCACCCAACAAGAAAGATTCCCGCTGCCTGGGAGGCGTGGCCTTAGAATATGAACCAACTATGCCAACAAAGTTCATGGTTGGAACAGAGCAAGGATCAGTACTGTCCTGCAATCGCAAGGCTAAGACTCCAGCTGAGAAGATTGTAGCTACATATTCACAGCACTATGGACCAGTATGTGCTGTCCAGGTAATAACCACATAGGGTGTGCAATGTTCAAATTCTAGCACTATAGAACATAATTTGAAAATACTGTGATTTTAAATTTGTTTAATTTATTTAGCGCAATCCATTCTTCCCAAAGAACTTCTTGACAATTGGAGACTGGACAGCAAGGGTGAGTAGAAATGTCTTGCCCCCCCTGGAGTACTGTACTCCTTCCAGTTTAAGGTGGTGGATGCAATGCTGGGCCCTCAGAACCCTGATCCTGTTCACTCCCCTGTTCCAGAAAGATATACCCAGTTTCTGGTCAATTTAAATTTTTAAAATTTACAAATTTTACACACTTTTTTTACCACTCCAAGGTGGATGGCAAGTTTACAGGTTTTACCCCGATTACAAGGCCCCCTAAGATCGAATTCGAATTTGGAGGTTGATTTTTATGGAAGGAGGTAAAACCGGAGAACCCAGAGAAAAACCTTTGAAGCACAGGAGAGAACCAACAAACTCAACTCACATATGATGCCAGGTCCGGGAATCGAACCCGGGACCATAGAGGTGAGAGGTGAGTGCTCTCACCGCTGCGCCACTCATGCTCCCCAGTGTACCTGGTCAGCTCCAGTGTACCTGTGAAAACTGATACCCTGTATGAGAGAATGCAATTTTACATACCCTATTCCAAAGTAATATCACTGAAAACCATACCCTGTTTGGCGGCACTTCCCTGTGTAGCGAATATAGGGGAGTCCCTCCCCCCCCCCCCACCTCTGGGTCTCTTGAAAATCTTTTAATCGGTCAGTCATTCATTCACCTATCCACCTTTCCATTTATCCATATGTTCATGCATCCCTTTCCTTATCCTTCTGTTGACTCGACTTGTGTATTCATATCAGATTTGGTCAGAAGATCTGAGAGAATCCTCCATAATGTGGACAAAGTAAGTGCAAGCCCATGTTTTGATCCTGTTTAGTTCTGTTTGGATCTAACTTATTGGTTGCTTGTGTACAGGCAGCATTTGTCCTACATGACAGACGGGTGCTGGAGTCCAGTCAGACCTGCTGTCTTCTTCACTTCCAAGATGGATGGTACCCTGGATGTCTGGGATTATCTCTTCAAGCAGAACGAACCTACCCTCACCATACAGGTATTATTATCAATGGAAATGCTTGATTGATTTGATTACAGTACATAACACATTATTGATAGTAAATGATTCTCACTGATGCGATAACCACTCATTGTCCCGGTTAGGAATTAAGATATGGGGGAACGCGATTTCCGGAGGCAATGAGCTGTTGCGAGATATGTTGACTACACGTTGCCGAAGGGGAGGTGGGTGGGCGAATCAAGCTTGGAACCTTGGTAGCCGAAACTTGGCAAACTGAGTCAGAAATTAGTTCTTGGTGGTTAAAAGTCTTTAAGGAGTCCCTGGGGACACGGATGCACGCACTCCGTGAGCTGGGGGGTGGTAGAAATTCCTAAATGCGACGCACTGGCTCAAATCGTGCTTATCATACCAGTGAGAATAGTGATGATGATGTAGATGTTGGTGATGATGATGATGATGAGGATGGCGAAGATGATGGTGGTGGTGGTGATGATGATGTTGGTCTTGGTGATGATGATGGCGAAGATGATGATGGTGACGGAGATGGCACTACTGCTATTCATTTGCATGCTAAAGAACCTGATGATGTTATGATGATGAGATTATTCATATGGTGATGTTGTTGTTTGTGGCGTTGGTAGATGACAACAGTAATGTTGACGCCATGTAATAATTGAACTATCATCAATATACCAGGTATGCGATGAGTCCCTCAACTCAATGCGAGTCCAAGACCATGGCAGACTTGTTGCTTGTGGATCTCATTCTGGCACTGTCACTCTCTTGGAGCTGTCTGATGGCCTATGTACCATACAGAGAAACGAGAAAGCTTCAGTCAATGCGGTAAGCAGAAATCTAGCTTCTTCCATTGAGCTTTCTTCCAAAAATCATTCACTATGCCACTACGGCCAAGTGCCAAAACTAACGTTTAGCACATGAATAAAGCAGCACATGGAGCTAAGGGGCCATCCATTAGAATTTTGAGGGGGTAGGGGGTTGGGGGTTGGAAGATCTAGTTGGTGCAAGAATATTTTTTTCGACTTACACAAAATGCAGAATTTTTTTTCCGGATAAAAGAGTTTGACGATATTTTTTTTCATGGCTTGCAGTATTTTTTCCCTTGGGATTTATTTCGCAGGATTTTTTTTCATATTTGGGCTGCAGCAATTTTTTTCAAAATCTTCCAACCGCTCCCCTCAAAATTCTAATGGAACGCCCTAAAAGGAATTGCTGAGAAGTAAAAATTGTTTCGGTGTCGCACCGCCCTCCGTTTCCAACTTAACATGTGCTTCTAATTTTTCTTGATGATGTATGTTGTTCTCGTAGATGTTTGAACGTGAGACAAAACGAGAGAAGATCCTGGAGACGAGACACAGGGAGATGCGTCTGAAAGAGCGCTCAAAGAGTTCACAAGATAAGTGAGTAAAACTCTTGTTTTCTTGCAACTCTCATGCGTCACCCATGTCGACACATGTACCAACAATTTAAAACCCACTTCGACCTTCCGGGCCCGGGGGGGCTTCCGGGTTATTCTCTGGTTTGCTTTTTTGTTGCCTCCGAAAAAAGGGGGAGGGGGAGGTGGGGAATTTTGAATGTTGAATCAGCGCCACCCCCTCCCCCCTGCGTAAATGTCGGAAATAGATTGAGGAATGAATTTTTTTTTCTTCCAGGGAACACGAGGAAAAGCATGAAGAAGAGGAAGAAGAAGACATGGTAGCCAAGGCAGAGCGGGATTTCTTTTCTATAATAGAAACGGAGAAGAAAGCACGCGATGAAGCAGAGGCTAAGAGGAATGCTGCTGCGTCAGAGGTGAAACAAGGCATTGCGCAGGAAGGTACCACGCACGAGCAATACCAAAATGGCGAGGTAAGCAAACCAACTTGGATATAGTCAATCTCGCCTCGTTGCTTTTGGTCAGTTCGAAAACCCCCCGGGGGGGGGGGGGGGGAGTACTCCTGCACATTTTATACGGGGATGCTCCGCCCGGACTCCCAAACCCTTACCCTTTCTTATACCAATTTCGGCAAAAAAGGA
>WUCR03040101.1:0-10043 GCA_009858155.3 Phymanthus crucifer
TGTGAAAAGAGGTGTATCTCCCGCCTACCGGGGCAATAAAGCAAAGTGAATTCCTCGCTAAACCCCCGCTCTTGCCCTGCTAAGGCCCGGAGGGGGGGAGCGGGGCTTTCAAATGACTCATGCATAACAGAAGCAAGAGCAAAATGGCATGAGTGGTGACATTTTATCTGAGCACTAGCAAGGGCAGATCCAGGGGGTGGGAGGGGGCAAAGGGCTGCAGTAGCCCACCCCCCCATCCTGGTTTACCTCCTTTGTGCCCACAAAATCTTTTATGATTTTGAATCTTAGGGAATGCTCATTAAATATTCTGAGGGGGGGAGAGGAGAAGATATCAAGAGGGGGGGGGGGCTTCAAAGAATTTTAAACTTCATGAGGAGGGGAGCTCCAAAATTTTCATAGGACTGAAAAGAAATAAATTTGACATGAAAGGGGGGGCATAGAAGAAAATTACAATATGAAAGGAGGGGTTCTAATTCTATTTTGGATATCTGTGCAAAATATTTCCCCCCCTTGGAATATTTAATGAACATTCCCTTAGCCCCCCCTTCTGCAACTGGTGTCTTGCAAAATTTTGCCAAGGTCCCCCCTATATTTTTGGCTGGATCCGCCCTTGACTAGTGAGTACAGTTTCATTTTTACTGCCACTTCACGTTTGAGCTACACTTTCCAGTTCTGTCCTAGTTGATATGAACTGTATTTATCTTTAGAGAGATTCATTATCAGATAATGGTTTTTGAAAATTTGTGGTTTTTAAAACTATCTGAAGTTGATATTGTTAATATATTATTATTATTAATATTATTATCATTTATTAATAAATAGGCAATATGTCAGAGAGGGACAACATTGCGCTGAGAGCTCCACATGATAAATACACGACATCTTCTCCTTATGACCATCAGCTCTTCGGTGAAGGAAATGGTTCCAAAGAAAAGTACTGTTGCAACACTCCTTGCGGGAAGAGATATCTTGTTGCTTTCTTAGCACTGCTTGGCTTTGCTAATGTCTACGCACTTCGAGTGAACCTCAGTGTTGCTTTGGTTGCCATGGTAACCAACCATACAGTATTCAGGAATGGCGGCTGGATGGAGGTGAAGATGATCAGCTATTTTTTCTCATCCCTAAACATCACTCCCACTGACTCCATCCCTAAGAACTAACCTGATGTAACTATCCAGATAATTATCATGATGATGCATACTTCAGCATAATATGATTTTGTTTACTTCATGAATCTGTAATCTTTTTTTCAGATTGAGCCTGAATTTTCATGGAGCCCGCAATTACAAGGCAAGCGACAAGCGAGGGGTCATTGCTGTTTTTGTATGTTTTTGTGGGTAACTGCTATGGGCTAACCTGTGCTAAAACCTCAAGAAACCTGTAAAACACAGATGTATATGCAACTCAAACAAGGAATTTTGTTGTTAAGACAATGATGGGTTTTGAAAAGGGCTGAACATTTTATGGCCAAGCCAAAAGGGTCAGTTCACTGAATGACACCATATTGTTTTCACTTCCCAGGAATCATTTTGAGTGCATTCTTTTATGGCTACATCATTACCCAGATACCCGGAGGTGTGCTAGCCATCAGGTTTGGTGGCAGGAATCTCTTTGGTTTTGGTGTGTTTAGCACTGCTCTCCTAACTTTGCTGATTCCACTTTCTGCAAGGTGGAATGTTGGCATCTTGATTGCACTGCGGATCTTGATTGGGCTTTGCGAGGTTAGTTCATGGGGATGGAGTTAGTCTTGCTGAATGTAGGAAAACTACCTGGGAGGCACGTTAGGTCTTGCAGTACACACCAGCAATGTTTTGGGTGAAAACAGAGGCGTATACAGGGTTATTCCCCAGGAAGGAGGGTAGCAATCAGTAGAAGGTTGAATTGCTAAGCACAAAAGCAGTCAACTCAGGTGGGGTGCATGCTGCAAAAAAAGGGAAAAAGGGACCAGAAATAGGGCACAACATGTCACTCCACCGGGTTAAGCGCTATGCATGTAATATAGCTCTATTATTTTTTGAAATGTTTTTGTTATATCAGGGAGTGGTGTATCCATCCAACCATGCTGTCTGGAGCAAATGGGCTCCTCCACTGGAAAGAAGCAAGCTAAGCACTATCTCTGCATCTGGTAAGAGTGATGATGGTGATAATGACAAGAAGCATCATAATTATATGCAACATACACAATACAAGTTTCAATTGTTCTATTAACTAAACCTTCCTGTTTTTAGGTGCTCACATTGGTGCAGTAGTGGCAATGTCTCTCTCTGGTGTCCTCGCACAAGCCTCTGGTTGGCCATCAATCTTTTATGTGTTTGGTAAGTTGTACCATTCACTAATGCTGCTATTGATAATATTTCTAATTTCAGTTTCTTTTCTTTAGGTTCTCTTGGTATCATTTGGACTTTTGTTTGGTTTTTGATTGTGAGGAACTCACCCTCTGAAGATCCAAGCATTTCCAAAGAAGAGCTCGAGTTTATTCAAAAAAGTCTGAAAGAAAATGGAGCATCTACTAAGGTGAATCATCAATCTTGACAATCTTGACCCCCCTCTCCATTCATAGGAAGAGTCTTGAATTTGTTGCCAAAAGTTAATTCTTATATTTTTCAAGCCTGTTGCCTCAGTACCTTGGAAATCCATCTTCACATCCCTGCCAGTTTGGGCGATAGTTGTAGCCCACTTCAGTGAAAATTGGGGGTTTTACACAATGTTGACAGAACTGCCGTCATACTTGAAAAACATGCTTGACTTTGATCTTGGGAAGGTAAGAAAACAATTGATTAAAGTGGTGGTCCCAGCAACATTCCCATTCAGCCTATCCTTTTCTCAGTTCCAGATTCTCTTTCTTATTTCATTTTTACCACCTTATATATTTTTCCAATATTCTTCCCAACCCCCTTTACCTTCCATTTTGTTTTTCTTCACCTCTCATCATGCATCATATATGACATTCTCTGTCCTCTTGGATAGGCTGGTTTCCTTGCTGCTCTGCCATATCTTGTTATGGCAGTTGTTGTACAGGTTGGTGGACAGATTGCTGATTGTCTTCGTAGAAAAGAAGTTCTCTCTACTACAGTTGTTCGCAAGCTCTTCAACTCCATTGGTGAGTTTTAGTTCCTGGAAAGATTTTAGGGATTATTCATTTTTCATCATGGAGGGGCATGGGTGTTAGAGTTGGGTAAAGCATGAGGAGCAACAGATTTTTCGTCTTTCTTTTATGGGTCACAACATGTGAATGAAGGAATACCATCACCCTTCCCCTCCCTTCCTCAGGGCCAAGACCATTCTACCCCCTACTAAACACTGTATTGGTGCCATCTCACAGGATTCATGGCCCAGGCAGTCTGTCTCGTCATAGCTGGCTACACCACTAACTGGGTGATAGTGGTCGTGTGTCTCACATTATCTGTGGGTCTGGGTGGCTTGGCATTTAGTGGATTCTTTGTCAACCATCTTGACATCGCTCCTCCCTATGCCAGTGTTCTGATGGGTATTAGTAACACAGTTGCTACTTTGCCCGGGATATTCAGCCCTCTACTCACTGGTGCCATCGTACAACACCAAGTAAGCAATGATTGACTATCGAAGTAATCACTAAATACCCTGTATTACTGTAATCCCCTGTCTCCCTATGTTGGTTCACCGCCTGGTCCCTTGAGGGAGAGGCGGGGTTCAATCGACTAGTGAGAATTTGGAAATGTTATTTTCTGAGAGAAACCAGAAAACCCGGTCACCAACTCATCTGTCTGTTTGTCTGTATTGTTTTCTAGACTGCTGCCGAGTGGCGTGTTGTGTTCTATCTTGGTGGCGCTATTTACGCCGCGGGATGTATCTTTTACATTATCTTCGCCTCTGGTCATGTCCAGATCTGGGCGTCTGGGAACGGATACGAAGAAGTCTTGTTGAATGGTGATGATGCTGAAGAGGAAGAAGAGATCAATCGATAAAGAAAATAGATATTAAAATAAAATAAATGGCCTCTTTTTATACGATTATGAAGACGCTAAAACATTAAGGTGTAGCACGAAAATGATCTTTAAATTACATCATCACTCATATATAATTCTTCAACTAAATCACAGCAAATTATTATACTTCGTCCAGGAGTCGCATAAATCGAGGCCATTTATCGAGGGTTATGAAGAAAATATCTCTTAAATCATATGTGAATTGAATATAATTTTTTGAGGTATTCGAATTTTATTTTTCCTAAGTATACAAATAACGTATTTATTACATGCGAGATAATATTTACCTAACAGTGTTTCGATGTGAAAAAAGTAACTAATAAATGGGAATAAGAATGGGAAATTAAGAATGTATCTTAAACGGAAGAGAATAAAAAACGAATGAATAAATGAATGACAACGTTGAGTTCCAGCTTTCAAGGATGTACAGTACATAGACGTCATCTCTCAAATCGGGTAAAATAAATCATTAAATGCTATTCTTACTGTTTAGCCTCAGGCACTCGGAAGATTTCACGATTGGCGTGAAAATAGAAGTCTTTTTTCAACATTCAAATGACGCAGACGATGTTGTTGTGCGAGATAAAGACTGAAACATTCCATTAATTTGTGAAAAAATGGGAGCAAGGGCATCAAATCCGTGAAGACTATCCACTTGATATTTGTAATAACCAAACAGATATAAAAGAAAACAATATGAGAATTACGGTCTGCTGAAGTGTATTAGTGTCGTACAGGTTATTTTCCGACGTCACTCACTTTAGCGGAAAGTGACATTTGCAATTCAAATTTCTATATATTTTTAAACCATTCATTATCTTTGAACTAATTCCAGGCCGCTATCACCGTTTCAAATATCATTTAGCGTCATTACGGGGTTGTAGACGTAAAACAAATTCCCTGAATATTTCCTCGCGTCACGTTGGTGGTGACCCACAGGCCTTCGCGCTCTGCCATAACATGGCTTCTTGTTGTTAGAGCAGCTGATGGTGGATGTTGTGTATTGAAGAACCACACATTTCTTTGGATTCCCTAGATTCTTGTACTACTTTGGCTGCCAAGAAGAAGCCTAAGACAAAGCTTCCACACTCTAATGGAGGGGAATATTTAACGAAGGAAGAAAGTGGGCCGCCATCGACCGCAAAATGGCCAACAAATCGTTCGCTGTTCGCGAATTTAATGTCGAGCGGAGATCAATCCCTTTGGCCATACAGACTTATTTTTGGCAACAGACGAGGTAATTTGCTAAAACACGAACTTATCTACCGATGGTCTGGTGTATGGTTGGAATCTATGGCTAATCTTTTGTTGTCCTTGATGAATGAAGTAGCTTCTTGCTCATTTTCTGTGTATTATTAACCCTGGTCTTCCATGGTATTACAAACCCCCTAGTGTCTAAATATATTCATCCATAGTAGTCACCAATCTGTCTTTTCCTTTCGGTTGTATTAGAATACCTACAAACGATCAAACAATATTTTTGAGGCATTTATTCGCCTCTTGCGAGATATTTCATGTGTTTTGATCGCATTTTATGTCCGAATCGGCGAAAACATCCAGCATTACTAACATAACCTCATCTAATATTCCCATTATTAGGCTACGTTTTACTGGATTGTCCATCTACAAAATTGACTCCAAACCACCGGCTTGGTCGTTTCAAAACTGTTTTATTTGAATTCTTTCCGCTGATGACATTTCACATAAAATTCCTCGGTATTTACGATAGAAAGAAATCTTCGATTATTTCAGGGAGGTGATTATTTTTATATTGTGTTACGGAGGTTTTTTCTCCATTTTAGAATAATTTTCTGGTCCTATTTGATTGTATATTATCGCATGACATGTGTTTTCACATCATAGATTACCCAGCTTGTACTTTACTATATGAGTGTTCACGAGCTTCATCTTCAAAATATGGACAATAATGGCACAACATCCAAATATTTTTATATTTTTATGATTGAATTTCTTTCTTTGTTGCAAGTCTTGTTAACTTACATTTTCTCTCTTAGTGACTCGTGATGGGATTTGTAGAGGATAATGTTAAAATTTCTTGGAGTGTTCTGCCAAGCATATCTATTTTTAGTCTGTCATTGTGTTGTGAAAGACATTTTAAGTATATAATTGTATTGATGTACTTGTCATCCTTCATGCTATCAACACAATCTGAACCATTTTCTTTCTTCATATTTACTACTGAATATAGTATCTTTTCAGCCAATGAAGAATATATGTGTGATATGTTATGATACAATATGCCATAACATTAAAATTACCATATACATGGTGTGACATAACTGACTGCAACACTGAAATGGCT
The DNA here is from genome assembly GCA_009858155.3 of Phymanthus crucifer. NCBI lineage: Eukaryota > Metazoa > Cnidaria > Anthozoa > Actiniaria > Phymanthidae > Phymanthus > Phymanthus crucifer. The sequence continues at coordinate 6,289 of WUCR03040101.1, forward strand.
TCCCTTTTTTAGTCTATTTTCTTTAGTATTTAATCAATCCATATACCAAGCCTTTGGACAGGATTTAGTTGGTTTTTCTATCCGTTTAAACTCATTTTTAAAATCTCTTTTCCTTTGCATTTTAGTCCACTTCTCAAAACCAAACTGGAAAAGAAAGAATATGAAGCTGCGTCAGAGGTAGGTACTTAACGACACACCCAACCCCCCCCCCCCTCAACAGAACTGAGGGGATTTGCAATGGAGAACTGTCCCTATTTACTCTGGGATGAAGAGCCACTAAAGAAACGTTGTCCTTCAGTATCACCTTTGAACATCTTAACAATGGACTTCATTACTTTGGTTTTGGTTGGTGTGGGTTTTGGTTTTTCCATTTTAGACCAATATTTCACTATGTTCTTTTTTTCATTCTTATAGTCACTGAAAAATGTTATCTGTGAGAATAACCTGCAAGGTCTGCCGAGTGCTTTCAAGAGTGTTCCCAGATGGTTCTTTGTTCATTCTTCCCTGGCATATATCATTCAGTGTTGCAGTGCTCTCCTCAGCAACCGTCACCAGCTCGGCTATTTTGACCGGCTCACCAACCCTGAACGAGATCTGATATATACGCTACACTGGATCTTATTTGAAGCTCCTGGAATCTGTGGCATTGAAGATCCAGAAAACCTCCTCCATCCCATCTCTACTGTAGAGTTATTTGTCCATCTTCTTATCCCTCATGTGAACAAAATTAAAGAGAAAGATTTGACCAACAGATTAGAGAGTGGGCTTGTTCTATGGAAGCCACTGCAAGCCCACCAAGTTCCTGAACTTCCAGCATTCTGTCACCCTGTCTTGTACAAAGATCCCAATTCTGAGGATTTTGTAGGTCAACTTGTCGGCATGGACTCTGATGCCTCTGCTCACAACAGCCAAACCTCAGACTCCAAAAAATCAGTCAGTGAATCATTGCCCTTCAGTAGTGCTAGTTTCTTTGATGTTGCTGTGTTGAGATGTTTGTTGTCAAATGGATGGTGTGAGGAAGGAGTTTATTGGTCATTGATTTACATCACTGATTACCTCAGGAGAGAGTACGACTTGCCAGGAGCTAAAGAAAAGCAGAAGTTCGCTTCTTCGAGTGGTACATCTTGGGGGAGGGGCCGAGGAGGTGAAGATACTGAAAGTATTGATAGTTTTGGTGGATGTGTGCTTAATAATCCTATTCCTTCTGCTCCCAAACCTGCAGAAGCTCCAAAACATGATGTCCAGATCCAGATCAGTAATGAAGAGGACACTGACAAACCCTCAGACACTGTCACCACTGATTCCAACCAGGAACAACCTCCCGAGCAGGCCGAGGCTGCTGTTGCGAGACCTGAGGATATTCAATTCACAATGGAAGATGACGATGATGACATGGGAAAACTGATCATCCCCGACGATGAGAACAGATATAGTCTCACAAAGCTGAAGATTCGAGTTGATTCGCCAGTATCAGGACGACGCGGACCTGTTTACTCCGTCACTGATAAAGGAAAAACTGGTGAAGTGTCCACAGAAAAAGAGCTCAGCTCATCGCAGTCATTCTACATTTCCATCACCCCGAGCACCCCTACCTTGGAGATGGTAGATGAAGTGAATAATGGCTCGACTAACAAGGGCTTTGATTTCAGCATTCCGAAGACCAATGGGGTGAATGATGGTGATAATGTCGAGGGAGACGAAACAGTTGTCACAGATGGAACAGAACAGTCACAAAGCAGTACCAACGATAAACAAAATGTCCCTGATGATAAAGTTGACAAAAAGACTGAAAAAGATAGAAAACACAGCGAAAAGGCTAGTGAGTCCAAGGAGAAAAGTGACGGTGAAGAGGCGGGAGTTGCCAACAGCTCCAAGGCGCTAGATGTGGACAAGACTATTATGAATCACTTCTCGATGCTCAACAATATGGGATCTAGCAGCGAGCTCAGTCTAGAGTCTGTATCCTCTCTGGGAGAGGGAACCATTACTACTGTTTCGCCGAGTAGCGGAAGTAACGAAGGGAAGATAGCAGATTCGTTCAGCAGCATTACAAGCCAGTTAGAATGTGAAGAAGCCTTACTCAGAGGTAGCGAAAAGGACACTGACCACGACAAGAAAGCTACTCAGTCCACCTCAAGTACATCAGGAAGCAAGACTATAGAAGCACAATCAAGTCTGAGCAGTGACGAGCCACCAAGTGAACCAAAACAAGAAACAAATACCAGCCAAAAGGAACAAGAAGTCAAGCCAAAACCAAAGGCAAGCGAGTCCAAGTTCGAAACAACCAGTTCGGACATCCCAACTAGTGATATCGAAAAGCGAAGTCTCATACGAGACAGCAGTACTGAGACTCAAGACACCGCTGAAGCAGTCAGCCTACAACCGAGTCTTGGGACACTGAATGTCCGCCGTAGTCTTGGCCGTGGGATTCGAGACTCCATGTTTCGTATCGAACACTACCTGGTTTTCCCGGGGGTGGGTGATTACGTGACGGCAGATGGTCGTTTGAGTATTATGGTGTTACTACAGGCTGTAAATGGAGTGCTAAAGGAGAACTTAAGTGGACGTGTCTGTCAGATTGGTCTGAAGGTACTGGAACTGTTACTGATGATCCACGATAAAGAAAAAGAAAGGAAACGAGCCAGTACAGTGTCTACTGCCCATGGTGTGGATGACAGGACAGTGGCAGAGTGCATGGCTATAGGTGCGAGGATGTACCAAACAGAAACAATCCTTGCTCGACTCAGACCCACCTTCTATGGCCGACCTCCTACTATATACACGCTGTCGTTAGGCTGTGGAATCCGGCTCATACGTGCTTTAGGTTGTCCGTTAGGTATGACATTCCTTTTGTCGTCATCTCCCAAATCCTGTCCTCCCTCTTCTCCTCTCCTCCTGTGTCCCTGTTTCTTCCACACGCAAGGCTTACTATCCCATCCTTCCTATTTCCCTTCCATTCATCTTTCTGCTCCCCCTATATCGCATCCTCTATCCTTCCATGTCGTAATCGTTGTCTTTTGGTATTCCTAATGTTCGCCAGGTTGTGGTGAAGGTTGTCATGCATACAGAGGTGATATCCTGCGAGAGCAGTCCAACGCTTACCTAGCCAGCCTACAGAAGCAGGACGAGAAGGCTTTCAAGGGCTGGTTGTCAAACTACGCGAGGATCGAACCTGTAGAAGATGTGGTTGACTTCCTTCATGCTTTAGTTGGGTTTTGCGATGAATGCAACCCGTTTGCCACTGACGAAGAGGAAACTGGTGGAAAGAAGAACAAAGGCAAGTTGTTCGGTATCAAGGAAGGAGTGGAGGGAGTCATTCTTGATGCTTTGGTCAAACCCCTTGTCAGCCGTGTGGCTGAGATGAAGCTGACGGAGCTGGATGCTCTGGTAAGTGAAAACGTCCTCAACACAAATGTTTTTCTGTACATCTTTTTCTACCTTTATTTTCTATTTTCAAATATTTTGTTTCCTGTAATCTTCCTAGACGTTTTATGGGGAATTGCGACAGCTTCTCCGGTACATTAAGGATAACTATGGCGGTGTATTTTGGAAAGTTGCAATGAGCGGGTTAATGGATTGTGCGTATAAAGGTATGTATCTCCCTCGCGTATGCTCCTTCCTCTCCTCCTTACTTATTTTATGCACCTATCAATGTTAAGCCCGAGGGGGGGGGGGGGACCCGGGACGAGGTGGGGATTTTGATTTCAAATTGATTTTGCCAGTCAAAGTTGCCCTACCTCGGGAGCAAGCTGCCT
>WUCR03040212.1:0-10039 GCA_009858155.3 Phymanthus crucifer
GAGAAAATATCTTTGAAATCATGAATCTTAAGCAGTGTTCGTTCCCAGTCTCTTGCTCTTTTTTCATAGGGTCAATTGTACTATACAGCCAAAATCAGTACATATTATATCACACGATATTTTTTAGTAGAAAACGACCCGTACCACATCGCTGACGCGTATTTTAGTTCTCTGAGGAAAAGGGAAACCACGAGAACTGCTCTTCTTTTTGACCAGTCACATGCGCATGTCCGACATCTGAATAATAAAACATTTTCTTAGACAGTTTAATGGGTAGTATGGCTGGACAAAATGCGGCGTGACTATCCACATCAAACTTTTTAGTAAAAACTACTTTTGTTCAATTGCGTATAGTATTTATTACTGTTTTATTTAACTAAAGGATAAGTGAGAGTTGATAAATGGTATTAACCTGTAGGGGTTTAGTGGGTATTGGAGTGACTGGCAATCAACCCACGAAAAAAAAAACTGTTACAACTAAGTGGTTCTGGAGCAGCAAATTTCCCCGATGGGATTCCTGGTTCTCACTAGCGACGGAAGCATATAAGCACAACGACATACGCAAGCGCAGAGAGCCCTTCAAGGTCGAATGAATGTTTTGTTCTTCGCGTAAAAAAGGGGCTAACTAACCGTGAAGGACTCTCTGTGCTTGCGGATGTCGTTGTGCTTATACTTGCGTCGCTTGTGAGAGCCAGTCTTAAACTTTGTGCGCAAAAAAGAGCTTTGCGGATGAAACTGAAAATTCAAGTAAACATAAACGGAAATTTGAAATTAGTGGGAGTTTAGACTTGGGAGGTTTTTTGTATATTTTATCGTAAAAATGAACCGAACCAATTTCTCATCATTCAAAATGCATAATGAATTTTTAACAAGTTTTTCGAATGTTGAAAAAAACGTCATGGAAACAAGCTTCCTTATCCGACATATCGTTAATTTAACTGGACTTTGAAGGTTATAGATATCTGATGCAAAAGATAGAGGTGTATGGCTCTTGACTGATCATGATTGGTATAAAATGTGAAACTTACTATATTTTGTCTTCCAGAATAAAGCATTCTCCTATTGTGAACACAAAACACACATGTGAACAGCATAAAGAATCTTGGAATCACTTTTCTTGTCCGCGCGGAACTGGTTTTGAATGACTTTTTTTTTGACAAGCTTTCGAACGGCAATTGTGTTGCAAAACGCAACAACAGAGTTGATAACTGGGTACAAGAATTGCAGCTTCGGAAAAACCATCCTTATTTTACGACGAAAATAGTAGCAATCGAGGATGGGCGAATTGCGTGGCTTCCAAACCACTTCGACTACGAAAAAGAACAGTGTTTTTTAAATAATAGATAAAAGATGAGCGGTAGACCATCATTTTAGCCCCATAAAGGTTGGACGCGAATCTTTCATCTTACTTATCAAACGTCTAGGATAGTTAGGTGATGTGTTACTGAAATTTTCAAGAAAAAAAACACTTTTCGCTGAGAAAATTTGAGTTAAAGTTGCATGCAAATTAAGACGAATCTCTTACAGATTTTAAGACTCGGTCATGATTGTATTCGGCCTAATGAATATTCATGGAATATAAATTGTTGTTATCCTAGATTTATGTTGAAAACTCCATTATGTAAAAAGCACTACCTATCAAGGCCTCTTACTTTAATAGTATAGTTAACCTATGCAGCAGTGTTTGTAAAATGGCTTCTCCCAGTATATTTTCTCAAGTAATTCTACACTACTTTTCATTGGTACATTCTACTTTTAATGTTGATCAATACCGTACTTGGTCATTAGTAAGGGACTGCACTTCCCATAAGGATTAGTTTTAGTAACTGTTTCTCTCTTAGCCCCACTATGGGTTCTCCCGTCTCGTTCGCGCCCCACCCTTTGGGTTGCTAATTATTGTTATTTTTCTTTTCTTTTTCTTTCCTTTTTTAGATCTGTTATATATAAAAATAAAAATAAACATTTAGGAATTAATTAACCATATTGTTATTGCCATAAAAATATCTGTTTTGAAGATTTATATTCAGAAAAAAATCTCTGGAGTTGATTTTACAGCTTTTTAGGTCCAGTTGTGTGGTTGAGAATTGAAAATCTTCAGATAGATCAATTTGATATCTTTAAATAATTCCCATATTTTATTTTTCTATCTTATATTTTATATGACAACATTTTTGCAACTAGGTGTAAACATATCAGTGTAAGTTTGTAGATAACCCAATCAAGCTGTTAAAAAAAAGGCTTACATGGACAAGACAAGTGCTCTTCGAGTTCAATACGAATCACTTGAAGCTAGACAAAAGGCTGAAAAATTGTTTATCAAAGCAATGCAAACAGGAAGACCTATCAAATTGAACCGAATTTACTTTTTACGGCTCACGTTGTAAATGACTTCCCATCCTTTCTGCCTTATTTACCTTGAAAGCTGGTCAAGACAAGCAATTTAGTTAGAACAAAGTCAATACTACAAAAAAGGGCCTATGTTGTTTACTTAGCAAATACAAATGGGAATTGAAAATAAATTGAGTAATAACAATTGGAGCTACCAATGTACTTTTAGTTTAGGTGATTTCTGCTTGGAATGGCGGAGAGCCATCAGCTCTCGAGGAAACAAACAACAGTACTTTGATATCCATTTTGTGTAGCGGTCATGTTTCAAGACCCACTTAGCCGTTCACATGCTATTAGCCTGTCTAAAGTACCATCCTCATTAAATGCTAAAATGAACCCAGGCTTCATTATCTTCTATTTCAGGCCGGATGCCGCCTGCTTTAACCGATTTCTAATGGCACTAGCTCTAACCTCAAGCAGTTTGTAATGGCCAGTAAATCTGTAAAACTGATTAGTTAATATACCAGCTCAATTTGATATACAGACTATGCACTTGTATCTTCGATCCAATGGAAGGCCGCTACTCGTTATTATATCTTAAAAGAATGTTCTTTTCATTTAATACGAGGCTAAAATTATTGATTAGAGCGATGTTTAACAAAGATAGCAAGTTTAAGGTAAACATATGAAATTGCTTTGGAGATACAGGGACCGCGAAGACGGGGGGATGGCTTCCTCACTTTTCCTAGTTTTACCTACTATTCCCTTATATTTTCCAAACCTATCTCCCTCTAATTTTTATTCTTACACCCCCCCCGTTTTAGGTTACTACGCGGTCCTTGGCTGCTGAAATGTAAAAAAAAAAAACACCAAAAAGTTGACTGGGTACATACCAATCTCGGTTATTTTCACTGGAAGGTGACACTTTTTGATGCTTGGTCTTTTTGATGGGGATCTTTGTTTTCAATGTTGCGTTTATTTTAGAGTTTATGATTGCGTAAATTACCTTTTTTTGTAATTTTTGCCATTGTTTTGAAAAAGAAAGAGAGAAAAACTCCGAGAAGAAAACACTGTAGACAATAACATGTTCGGGACATGTTCCTTTTTGGCATACTATTAAGGTATCGCGATCCCGCAGTTTTGATCAATCAGGTGATGTCAATAGATAAAAAGATACGATTTCTTTCTTTCGTCGCAAATGAGCCAAATATAGTTTCCCATAGGGGCAAGCGAAGATAAGCATTGTAGTGTATTGAGAGTGATAATAGTACTCTGTGACATCTGCTTCCAAACATTATAGGCGTGTATTTTTTGTCAACTTGGAGAGGTTGTATGAGCAATAACAAACTTTAATAACTATCTCATAGCGTTGTTGATTTATAACACCTTCAGGGGATAAATAAAACGAATCCAAAACAACTAGATATGCTTTAAAAAAAATCCTTTGGAAGTTGCCAACCTGAATAATACAAGTAAAAAGTGTTTGATTTCGTATCTGCTGTGATAGATTTGCATCTTGGCAGTGAGTGAGTCATAAGTAGAGCTAAGTGGCAATCGTTACCATGAAAACGATGCTACCCATTACTGTGACAAGTCAGTTCAGTGACAAATCAAACTCATTCATTTATTGTCTTATCACGTGATACCCATCAAGCTGCCTCATTGGGCGGCTAGTTAGTAAAGAAAGATATTTAGAAGAGTTTTCGCTTAAAAACATCAGATCTCCGCCACTTTTCTATCACATCCAACAAACTCTGGTAAGGCAATATCCAACCCTTTACTTTGATCATATAATTTTCATCCAAAAATGTAAGACACGAAACACGCTGCTGTAGTTGCAACACACTTCTTTGCCACACACTCCTAATATCAAAACACCACAATACATCGCTAGGCTTGACTATTTCCTATCTTTCGCTCACACAAATTCAAGAGAACATTGATAATTGACATTGCTAACTACAATCAAACGTAACATTACATTTTTTCGAAACAACTTGTGGGGTATCGTCTTCGGTTGTAAAAAAGGTGAGGTGGTAATGTTTCTTTCAGACTCGCTACACTAATGATTGCCTGTGTCAAACATTCCTTATTGTTATCTTATGCTCTGTTCTCTGAAGAACACTCATGAATACGTAAAGCTCTTGATTCTTCAAGTTGAATTGTTAACGACTCGTCTTGCTGATCTCAATTTGAACGACTGACTGATCAGTTTTTGTTATAAAAGATACAGCCAATTTAGATTAGTCAGGAATTCGAGATATAACTATGTTCTTAACGTTAGTTATGACAGTATCTATTAAGTACAGGTCAGTAATAATATGATTCTTTGAACTACACAGAATCCACATCTATTCACTTATTCTACTAGCGATTCTTATCAGTTCTTTTATACGACTCATGTCTGGTGAAAACTGCTTTTAAATCCTTACGTCCCTTGGCGCCAAGCTACGAGAACAGCTCGAGATTTCTAGTACCATAGATATATTAATGCTTTAAACAGCGCAAGGTTGAATAGTATATTTTACACGCATATATTAAAGTTCCGAACTGGCAGAAAAGAAAGATCACTTCAGTATCTATCGGCTCTGCGGGAAATTATGCAATCCATTACTCTTATATCATCATGAATATTTCATCGGGACTCATTTGGTTCATCTCAGTTCCTTGTTCCAATCTGTTTTTTCCCCTTCTTGAATAAGCCCTACCTAAGCAGATACCTTGATAGCAACGATTATAGAGTTAATCGAAGGAAACTAATTGATTGATGCTTAATTTCTTTTTGCCAAAGGAAATTTTATGGCTGGAAAATTAATTATAGAACACTTAGTTTATAGCTGTTTGTCACTTTCTTTCAAGGTGAAAATTATCATGACATGTTTCGATATCTGTTTGTGTAAGTTATTACAGACTCTGGAAAGACATGAGACCTTCTTCTCAAAACATTCAGTTTTTTTCGGGCGAAAACGCGAGCGGGGAAATCTAATCCCTCGAAAATTAACTGAATGGGAATCCATGGTCCAATAGCCTAGCTGTCTGCTTATTAGTGCCCCGAGGGAGAATGAAGTATTCCTTAAACCCTCAACACTTTTGGTAAGTAATTGTTTTCTGACTGACTGACTGACTGACTGACTGACTCATCCTGGTTGCCTTCCTTTACGTATGGCAACAAAAACCGCCTTGTTGGACGGCAAAAACAAACTCTACATTCACATGAAATGTTGAGAAAAGGGCGGGAAATCTGATAAAGTGAATGTTGGTAAAAGAAGCTTAAACACACAACATTCAAATCTGTGGACATAACCCGAGATTAGCAAGATAGGAGAGAAAAGGACACTTAAGTCTTAAATGAGCCCTCGAGGCAAAATGGATGTTTACAATAAGTACCAGACCAATTCTCTGAAAATTGATTCATTTTAAAAGTCAATTCAGGCTTTAAAGTAAAAAATATCAAAAACTGTCTTCAAAAATTTGGACAGGAAAACTTAAATATCACGTTAAAGTTGGATAAGAACGTATCTACTTCCAAACAAAATAAATATATTCCATTACACTCTTGGGCAGGCCGGTAAATCTAACACATCGAAAACAGATCTTTTTTTCTCCTAGCCCCTTTATGGACTGCCTTAACGAACTGTTGCCTAGCAATGCTGGTTCTCGCTCTTGTCAAATTAAAGGATGCGGAATTTAGTTGCTAACTCACGTCCTCAGCAGATATCGAAGTCATTGTTTCTTCGCGATGTATTCAAGTACAAAAGTAATTGTGCAATTTGAGTGAGGACATGTATGGCTTCTTCTCTGCAACGCGCAAAATAGTTTCTAATAACCAGACCCCAAACAGGAGCGACAAAGGGTTTCTTTTTTCTGTCATGAAACTTAATCAAAAACTCAACTTGAAAACGAATAAGTTAAAGTTGAAAATAACAATATTGAGGCTTATATGATTTACCAGACATATGAGATTTGCTATGTGTTTATTCTTAAAAAGATTATTTGAGTTTTTGGAGTGTGTTCCATGTTTGGTCTACTGCCGGCGATGACTCAATCAAGGATAAGTGAATTCAGTTCAGTTTTACCCTGACTTCAGAAAACAAAACCTTTATGTCGCTATGCCGATGCTTGTGAAATATAGTTTATTTAGTAAACTAAAAAGTCGAGTTCCGTCGATGATTTTCATGTGGCTTGAAAAGACTGCCTGCCATGATTTACTCTGTGATTCTTATTATCGGCCATGTTTAAAAACAAGTGAATATTATGTTTGTCTCGTGATTAGGCGGGTGCTGAATGCTAATCTATATCGGTCTGACCAGTACATGTTTTGTAATCACACAGGACGACAGAATGAGATAAACCACTGCCTCTGGGTAGCATTGCTTCAAAACATGCAAGCATTTAGCAACTTGATAGATTGTTAGCGAGTTGCTTGAGGTCTGCCTGTCACCAACTGGTATGTATCAAATGGAGTGAGGTGTAAATGAGGCGGATGCACTAGTTGGTTTGTTATCTCCAATCAATGATTACTTTACTTTCACTCATTGCCACATTATTATGTCTTTCGGTTTCATTAGGATCATAATAGTAGTATCTGGTAGTTTATGCTCACCGACCTGCATTTTAGTCAAGTATAGTACAGCAATATAGTTTACCGAGGTAAGGCTAAAAAAGAAAAGAAAGAAGAGAAGAGAAGAGAAGAGAAGAGAAGAGAAAGAAACAAAGATACAAAGATACAAAGATACTACACTAGATCCATTTAAAACCTTTTCTATTGGTATACACCTATTTCAAGAAACGTTGCCTGACGGCGATCTGAAATCTGGAATCTGAGACAATAAGTCGTCGGCTCAGGCTGTGCTCAAAGACACTCAAACGTCGCGGGATATTTACACATTAAATTGCTGTGAATAACCGATGAGAAACAAAACATATTGATCTTTAAATTTACAGTCTACAGCCTTCGTTTACTTGAGACTTACTTTTCAGATTTCAGATTCCAGGTGTATATTTTTGGATCAGCGTCTCGAATAGTATGTGTTTCCTTCTTTGACGTCCAAGGAAACAAACCTGACATAGTCCATCCATCGACTGGCAAATAACTTTTGAATATAATTTGTGCTATAAATAGGCGGAGAGTCTTAGCAAAATTTGAACTTGCGCTCACTTTAATAATAGCTTTAACAAATAATATCATATATCTCATAATAAAATATACACACCTGTATATCACTGAGTATAGGATAGCTATATCAATTTGATAGGTATATTTAAGCGTTAAGGCATAGTTAATTAGAGGATCGAACGGTTCTTTTTCATCTCTGTTATCCTTATTGCTCTAGTCATACTCAATTTAATTCATGCCTACTATAGTGCTGCAAAGCTAAGTATGAATTAACTTGAGCCTTGAACCCAGAAATCTCTGATTCTTTAAGGATTTTTAACAATAAATATTTGAATAAGCTTCCTAAGGAACAGCAAGAATTTCACCATTTTAGAGTACAAGTATATTTATCTTTAAATTCAAAATATTCAGATGACAAACGAATGCGCTAGAATGTTTCGAATCTATCACAGCATGCTCGATACTTTTTCTCGATTTATTGAATAACATACTGTAGTTTCCACAAAGAAAACTGCATTATTTCAAATAAGAATCCCGATAATATTTGAACAAATATTTATAAACTCATGAAGAATTAACGACCATTTGCTCCAATAAGATCAAAGAAATTAGTCACGTGAATGTATCTTTATATCCTGGTAATATAGCGCGTGATTGTTAAAGTCCGGGGAGGGGGGATTTGGGGAGCACGGGTGGCGTAGTGGTTTGTTCCTCGCCTCTCACCAATGCGACCCGGGTTCGAGCCCCGCTGAGCTCGGTGTCGTATGTGAGTTGAGTTTGTTGGTTCTCTCCCGTGCTTCGAGGGTTTTTCTCCGGGTTCTCCGGTTTTCCTCCCTCCACAAAAACCAACTTCTAAATTCTATTTCGATCTATCGGTGACCTTGTCAATTGGGTTGCAAAACCTGTTAGGCCTTCCGTCCACCTCGGAGTGGTAAAATCATTAGATTTTTTTAGATTTTTAGATTTACAAAGCAAATAAAGAGCTTCACGTTCGGGTTGAATGAAGTCTGTTTTTCTCTGTTTAACTACATATATTACATCTGGCGACGAAGATGAGCGTCATTGGACAAATGAAGGAGTTTGAGAAAAAGAAAGAAAGCTTCGAGTCATACGAGTGAAACAGGAGCAAAAGGTGGCAGTTCTTCTTACAGCGATAGGTCCAGAAACGTATGGCTGTCAAGAAACCTAATTGTACCAGATAAGCACCAGATACCAAAGATTATGAAGGGCTGGTAAAAATTCTGCGAGAGCATTTTTAAAAAGCCAAAGCCACTGGAAATCGAGTTCGTCGGGATGACGAGAATGTGGCGAAAGCAACCCAAGACTTGCAAAGATTTGATGCATATATAAAAATGGACTGAAGTTCGAATATGAGAACGGGAAATTTCATGGTAAAAAGTAATCTTAGTTTAAAAGGCTGTAGCGTTTCCGTGACATAAAGAAATGATTCCAAATTTAGCTCGATAGGTAAGAACATATCAAACATCTGTCTGGTAGAACACAAAATCGATATACTTTTTTGAAAATAATACTGTAAGAATGCCTGCCTTATTCTTTTATAATTGAAAGCCAATATTATTTTCGAAAAAGAGAAATTTTATCTAATCAAATTTGAGATTTTTAACAAATTAAATTTACTATGAAATGCTGATACTATGGTGGACTACTGTTGATATCTTTATTTCGCCTTCTATAGACTAAGTTCATGAAGATTTCAGCATGCTTTTCCGGTGTCTAATTCCGGGTGGAAGTGTTTTTTCGTTTTACCATTGTCACTGGTTATATATTCATTTCTGATTGCTGTGTGGGATGTATAGAACATCATGCTATCGCCATCTAAAGTGCAAAATAAGCGACAGACAATCTAGAGACAGTTTCTTCAATTCAAAAGTGCTGGTGCCAGTTAATGGTACATTAGAGCGGAAAAGGGGAAAATTGAAAGTAGAATGGCTTAAAACTCGCCGGATTGCTCTGCACAATTATCATTACAGCTTGTAATTGTTGTTCAGTGTCTCTGGTTCCTGAGTTAATTAATAAGTTCAGTAGTGGACGGGAATATTCAGCTGTAGTATGTCTCCACACTTTCTCCAATTAAAGAATACAGCAGTTTCTAAAACCACACGAGTGTAGTATAGTAGCGACGATATTGAGCCAGTGATAAGATTAATCCTTTAAACATCGGTTTTGTAGCAAAACCCTTAATCTGAGCAAATACTAGTAACGGACTGTTTCAGTCCCGCGACACAATACGAAGGGGATTTTTTCCTTTGATCTGAGTGAGAAGTTGTTCTACGGATTTTCTACTAATCGCCGTAAAAGCCACTATATCCATCTGTCTAGTATTGGACCCAAAGTGGTGACGATATAGTAGGCTTCCCATCAACCGTTTGATCTCACTCAATATCAATACCTTCCTATATATTCTCGTAAAGGAGAGATGTCGTTCCTATTGCAGGCACCAGAGGAGGTTTTCCTAATTTTCTTATATATTTAAATCCTGAACGTCCTCGCTATCTCTATAGTAGCATATTTTCACTTCCTACAATACACATGAATATACAATGAGATATGGAGAGGACGGAAAGGTTAGCCCAT
>WUCR03040276.1:0-10036 GCA_009858155.3 Phymanthus crucifer
CCACCTCCTGGGGCATCTTTGCTTGTCAAATGTGATCATTTGCCCCACATTTCCCCCACCCTGTCCCGGGTTGGGGGGGTGGGGGTTTACTTTGACTAGTGCATTATGACAAACAGGAGACGATGCCCACGAGCATCATTATACGATAGTACAATACGACTTTATTTTAGGAGGGAAGCGCAATAACTAATTACAGTTTTCTACCTTACGTCCCTCCTTTAGTTTCTTCGAAACCGCAAAGTTGTTAGGAACGGAATATGCACTTAGCTGGATGATTCACACCCTTAATTTGTTCGCCAAGTCTCGTTGCAGCGGGTCTAGTGTTCCGCCCATGTGCTATTGATTACCATGTCTGTCAATGAACTCTCTTCATCAGCATTTACTATTCACTGTCACTCAATCTCCTCGCCAGTGCAAGCTTACCCAAATATTTGAAACCTGAAATCATGAGTCACGAGAGCCCCGGGGCGTAGCTCCTATCTCCAGTACAATACACAAATCAAACTCAGTCACAAGTTGTATGCAAAGACCCTTATCATTTTACTTCTTTCAAATGGTTATCAAGGGCAAATCAACTGATTACTGACTGCGTCAGTGATAAGAATAATGCAAAGGACTTATCCAAACACAATATCTAGTAGCCTTTGGCGAGCCAAAACGAATTTCAAGAATTTTGAGTCGGAGGTATTTGTCCATGGGGGGAGAAATTTGCATGACTAAGGCCTTCAAACTCTTCAACAAGGTTAAAAGCTATGAATTTCTTAGAATTCAAAAAAAAAAGCTTCGAAAGAGTTCCATCAGGTCCACCGCTACTTTCCGACGTGATGCAAAAGTTTGAGTTCTTTTTGGAAGTTTTTACCTGCTTAAAATATTTGTCGACTCTTTAGTGTGGTATCTAAATGCATCTGCTGTTAGTTGGTATTCCAAGCTTGCGAACTATAGCCATTAGGTGAACAGAGCTGCAACGAAATCGATATTCGTGCCGTTTAGAAGTATTTTTAGCCTACTCCACGGGATTTCGATATTTTTGGGAGGGTTCAAGAAAGATTCGTTAGTAATGGAGTCATGGTAATCGGTTAGTACGCCAAAGTACGCCCCAAATCAACGTTGAAGAGTGTTCTCTTCCCTTTTCTACACGCTAGCATCGTTCCAGAAAACTTTGCAAATTAAAAGTTAACTGAGATATTTTGATCTCTCAGGATACCGAGTCCACAGACATATAGAATCCCAGATCAAAGCCGTACGGGACCGAGCATAAAGTGTTGGTGTAGAATTTCTTGGAACTATCTCAAATATTCTCGGATTAATACAATTGATTTGGCCACGTGTATTGCATTGTCTTCGATGTCTTATCCTCCTGGCGTGGTTCTCAAGTAGAAGAGGTCGATTCCTTGAAAAGGTGATATGAGAGTTTTGCAGGATTGGGGCTGTGAATTGAAGAGGTAGAAGAACCTAAGATTTGAGTTCCCGACTGGAAAACTACCCTCATTTTGCAGCCCATGAAAATGTTATTAAGGAACTAGCTTTCACTGCAAATTTTCCTGTTGAAGAAAAACCCCGAAAATTACTTTAAAAAAACGACTTTTCAAGAGATATTGTACACTTCTATGAAAATATTTCATTTTTTTTCACAAGGTAATTGTGTTAAAAGCGGCCCCTTTTTGGGTCTCGGTAATTCTTGACCTCGAACATGGGGGCTAAAATAATTGCAAAAAGAGAAAACACAGAGTCATAAAAAACTGCAATTTTTGGGGTGGAAATTGAATACGTTTGCTCTATATTTACAGTATTCTGTCCATTTCAAGCTTAAGGAAAAAGAGCTTTAATTCATAATCTTGAAGCTCTAAAATTTCATAATTAGGTTGCGAAAGTCCTTAAAAAGAAACTAAACGACGAAAAATGTATTTGCAATGACATCATAAAAGGAGTCTTTATAATAAATAGGAAATAATACATAGCAATATTAAATTGCTAAGGTCGTCATGGCTGGATACAACACCGTAAACAAGCTTATTGTTGATGCATTTTTGAAAGTTCAGTCACCGTAGACTCAAAACACCGGGCAAGCAGATACGAGCCTTGTCAGTGACAACACCCATACCCCGCATGTGTGCGCTTTAAACATAAAAAAATGCCCTAAAAAAACTAGTTTTCCTGACATAAAGAAGAGGTGTCTGCCCTTAACATGTTTAAAAACAAAGTTCAGGAAGTTTATAGCAGCTGAAAATTTGTAAACTACTTGGAAGCCGGCAAGAAATGACGGAAATGCGTAAATCAACAATATGGGTATCATTTTTGTGAGATAAGTCATAAGTCACCAGAAACTTTCCTCTTGCACAAACAAGATTCCCAGGGTGAAGGGCAAAAAGGATTTGCGGAATTAGAGCACAGAAAAAGACATTTTTTTTTTTTTGCTCGAAAATATATTTAATTTATGCTAATGAGGCGAAACGTAAACATAGTTGGAAAGTGAAAACGGCGGGAACATCATTGATCGATATACTAGTAGTTTTTCGCACGAAACTAAACACTCTTAAAATAACTAAAAATGAGGTTAAATAATGTAAAAGAATTTGAAATTTCGTTCAAAGTGTGTCCAATAATGATTAATATTATCAATATTATTAATAAATACCAAGTGTGCAAGCGTTTTACATAGGATAAAAATTATTTTGCGTGAAAAAAATATGGAATATTTTAATAACAGGAAACAAGCTTGCAAATAATTTGTAAAATTCTTAAAAAGATATGTGATGAAAATGTTTTCTTTTGTTTGAAAAAACAGCAGACTTTCTCCAGACAGAGATTATAGGATTTCACCGGCGTTCACTTCACGTATCTATCACCAATCCAGATTTTGTGCGCAAAATTGAATCGCTTGTACTCGCTTTGCGAAAACCGGAACTTAGTACTACTTGGCCCAGTCACGCTACATGAGAATCTATAAAGGCCGTCTGGTCATCGCTAAAGAATTACAACAAATTTTTAGCTTTTCCGTTTTGAAGCCTCAAACTCTCAACTCATTAACCTCGGTTCTTGAGACAGGAAAAACAATGACTCATTAAATAAAAGTATATAGTTAAATAGAAAGATTAGTTATAACTCCGTTGATGTTTGCTAGGCTTTATTACTGCGAAAACAAAAAATACGTGAGCAAATGCAGAAAATGTTGTGGATGTTCAACGCTTGAGTGATTTGTTTTGGATGTCTTTTTGTCGCATGCTGTCGAAAAATGATGGATGGTTTTGTGCGCGCTCGATCTCGGGCTGCAGATAAACACCATTAGCTAACTATTACCTTGATCAGAACATTAATAATCAGTGCGATGATGCTTTTCTTTCCCTTTTATCAAAATAGCATTGATTTTCCAGGATATTTATCGCTTGAGACCGCTACTTTATCGCGATTTTGAAATTTTACGGTGAACCATTACAAAGAGACCGCTGACCTTAAATGAGGTTGTTATGACGCAAAGACGAGGGGTTCAGCCAATCAGAGCACGGAGATTGCTTGGAACGTTTGCTATGTGTCAATTATCTAAGTATTTCAATGTTTGAGGGCAGGCAAAGTATGTGAGCTGTAATTCTGCACATTTCGAACACAAAAGTCGTCTTTGCTTGACTCATTGCTCTGATTTGATTCCTTTTTTTTAGGATCCAGTTAAAGAAATTTAGTTCCAATCCTCCGTCATAATCATCGACGACCTACTGTTGGGTTCAAGCCATACAATTGCAAGATCTTATTGTTTTCACTGGCAATGTGTCTGATTTTGGTCGTGAACGCTGAAATAAGTTCACGACGTTGTAGTGGTAAGGAATCTCAATCATTTCTAGTGGTTTCTCACCTACAAAACTGAACTGGCTTCCATCAAGGTTCCTCTGGTAAAAACGCTACAATTTGGAATGAAAGTGGAAGAGTTTGCTTCGAAAATTCACCATTGGTGCTGTTGATATTTGGATTCGAGCAGAAAATATTCCCAACATTCTTACTTCAGAGTTGGAATTACGGCTGAACAATGGCATTTCTTCTAACCGGCTTTTGCCCAAAATACGGAACAGACTTCTAGATTGTTTATTCGGAAGGAAACAAGTGATCAAAGCGAATATTCAGCCTTAATTTTTGGTCTGTTATTTCACTGTCTGTCGTGTTGTGCTACGAACTCTTTTAGTCTCCGACACATCGCTAGAAAAATGGCTCAAGAAGACCCCAATAAGAAAAGGCCACCGACCATTATTATGAACAGCCAACAAATGCTGAGGGAAATACGGGAGAGCTTAATACATCTGAAGCGACAACCACAAGATCCCAAGAGCGGTGTTCCAGCTCCTGAAGTCCGTACTACTGGCGCTCCAACATCGGAGAACGCCGCTTCGTCTAGCACTTCAACTTCGGGTATCCCAAACTCGAGATATCCTCTACAGAATCGTCGATTCAGTGGAAGTGGACACGCAGAAACTCTTGCTAAAATAAGAAGCAGTTTAGAGCCGTATGCAGCTTCAGAATCTGGATATTCATCGTGCTCTGAATCTACGGAAGGCATCAATAAACAGTTTCTAAAACAACTGATAGCAATCGGCTACGATGAGGTGAGTTATTACTCATTTTATTTTCTCATGTTCAGCTTGTTAAAAAACTTGTTAGGTTATAACTCCCACCTAATGAAAACATTTTCTTTTTAAATCTCCATAGAGTATTTTTAACTTGTTAATATATAAATCAATTATGGATAATTTAATTCCTTAGTTATGATTTAATTCACCGAGTAAAGTAATGCAGCAGAGTGCAGTGTTGGTTTATATTTAGGGTTTTGTAATTCTTAGTTATTTCTTGACGTTGGAGTTGAATTTTACTCCAAAAAGGAACTCAGATAATGTTCAGGAAAGGGCAAACATTTTTTGGTTTCCTTTCGGGATACTGGCGATTTTTGTTACAAATTCCATTTCATCAAAAAAAGGAGACTTTGATTTATATATCGAACAGTACTCAAATTTTTTCTATATTTGTTTTGTTAAAAACTAGCCACTGTGACTGTACCTATTATTTAGTAGGTATGAGGTAATTTCACTTTATTGGCTTCGAGAAATAGTACTTGCGCTCAGAATAATTGTAGCTAAGATATATTTGGGAAGATCGGTATCTAGCGATCCACTCTGATCAACCAATCTTTCATTTCTGGAGGGCACTTCTGTTAAAGAATTCACGGATCAACCATACGAGGCTCAAAAATATCTTCAACTAGTTTGAATTTTTGTGAAGACCTTGATCTCGCAGAGCGGCTAATTAGGTCAAATACTTGAAGTTCATTTGATCTAGAACAATCTAATGACCGCTGTTGTGTTGTGTTGAATTTTTGGACTTTTGCTGTGAATCGGTGATGAGTGACTGGAGTTGTGACCACGTCGATCTCATTACTGTCTGTTCAAGGATTTTCAGCATTGTCGTGGCTATATGATAGCCAGGTATGCCACAGATGCGATGGAGAATGTGCATATTACACATGTTCACAGGATGACGGCCGAGTAATTAATCATGTCTTTTTATACTTCACAGGAGTGTGCAGCTTATGCATTAAGAGAGACTTCAAGTCAAAGCGTTGAAGCTGCTATAGACATTCTTACGAACATGGGGAGCCATGCTCTAGCAAAAGATCACCTCCCAACTCATGGCCCTCCAGTGAGTACATTGTACCCTCAGGCGAAAATGAAGTCACCGCCGCCATATAATGCCATTCATAGGAATTCATGGAAAGGATCCCAGGAGGCCCTGAACATTCCTAAGAGACCCGAGTCACCTTTAACACGAGAACATTTGACCGGAAATTTAACAACTTCTCGCACTTCTTCACCTGTAACTACTTCTTTGGAAGTGCCGAGCGTGAAGTGGGAGGTTTCTAAGAAAGATAGTCCAGGAATGCAACAGCGGTATACCAGTGTGCCACATTCACTAGTGACGTCTAGTCAAGGTAGACAATCAGGAGTGAATCCTAGAATGTTAATGGGATGGAAACCAGCACCCCCTCAAAATCAACCACCAGTGTCTCAATACGCACCTCAACATGGCCTCCCATCCCAGAACCTCCCCCCTCATTCGCACGTAGGATCAGCACTACCCCAACCACAATTCCAAGTCACAGCACAAGTTAACTTGAGCACCAGTACAAACAGAAATGAAGTTTATCCACCAAGTAAGACCTACACTTCTTCTGCAGGAGGAAACAGAAATACAGCCAGTCCCATGTCATTCCATGTTCAAGTTCATACCAATGTCCCTTCACCTCCAACTGGTAATCCACCCCCTCAAGTGTCGCCCCAGACCCTAGGAGCCCTACAGGCAAGACAGGCACAACATAGTCACGGAAGCCGCGAAGGCTCGGGTGATTCACAGGCTCACCAATGCAGACATTCACCAGTGTTTAAAACCCATAATCAATGTGTGCCACAGATTGGCTTGCCTCCACAAGCTGATAACCACATTCCACACTTTGTACAGTCATTTGACTGTAAATCCCAGCCTCCACCTTATGCCCCTGTTCCTCAGCGACCCTTATCTGGAACCTCAGGGACAGGTTCAGACACTGCATCAACTCTTGGCTGTTCATCACTATCTAGTGTGTCTAGTCAATCTTATTTATCCTCACCAAAAACGAGTGAAAACTGGCGACATTCCTGGAACACAGAAGCATCCTCAAACTCTTCAATGAGCGATGAGCAACCTTTTGCCGGCTCTAATTACGACTCTGGTCCTCCTTCACCATTTTCGGACTCTTCATACAATACTGCGATGGAGACTCCCATGGTTGCCACGACAATACAGAACATGGGAGGTGCTGTGATAAATTACAACTTTGATACTTTCAAGGTGCGAGCAGATGAAAGAATGCACAGTTATCAGGAATCTATGGACCTGGATGATGATGAAGGAAGTTTGTCATCGGAGGAAAGCTCTGTTCCAACATCAAGAGAAAGGCTAGAGGCATGCAAAGGCAAGATTAAAAACTATACTCCCGAGGCATTCAAGTTCTTCATGGAACAGCATGTTGAGAATGTCATGAAGTCACGGAAGGAGAGAGCACAAAGACGAGCCCAGCTTGAGGCCGAGATGGCAAAAGTTGGACTATCAGAAGAAGCTCAGTCACAGATGCGGGAAATCCTCAAACAAAAGGAAACGAATTACATCCGATTGAAACGAACAAAAATGGGAATCAACATGTTCGAGAAAATTAAAATGATTGGCATTGGGGCATTTGGAGAGGTGTGGCTGGTGCGGAAAATAGACACTAAGATGCTTTTTGCAATGAAAATTCTACGGAAAACTGATGTCCTGAGGAGAAATCAGGCAGCTCATGTCAAAGCTGAAAGAGACATTCTGGCAGAAGCTGACAATGAGTGGTTTGTGAAGTTGTATTACTCATTCCAGGATAAAGAGTTTTTGTACTTTGTAATGGACTACATCCCAGGGGGTGACCTAATGAGTCTTTTAATAAAGTTTGGCAGATTCCCAGAAGATTATGCCAGATTTTACATAGCAGAACTAGTACTTGCCATTGAATCTGTACACAAGATGGGATTTGGGCACAGAGACATTAAGCCTGACAACATCTTGATTGACAAAGATGGTCATATCAAATTGACTGATTTTGGACTTTGTACTGGCTTTCGATGGACCCATGACTCCAAGTACTACCAGAAAGCACAACATGCCAGGCAGGATAGTGTTGAACCCGATGAACGGGAATGGGAGGCGATCAAAGCGCACTGTCTCTGTGGAGACATTAGTGTCGACAAACCATACAACGAAATGAAGCCTCTGGAACGAAGGCACTTTCGGAAACACATGCGCTGTCAGGCACACTCCCTGGTTGGCACACCTAACTACATTGCACCAGAAGTCCTGTTGCGGATAGGATATACAAAGGATTGCGACTGGTGGTCTGTTGGAGTTATACTCTATGAAATGTTGGTGGGGCAGCCACCGTTCTTGGCACCAACACCTGCCGAGACACAGCTCAAGGTATGTTTAATCATTAATAACTAATAATGACAAATATCAATATTAATAATAGACACTACTCAAGTTATACACTTGAGCCAGTTTAAAGCCAGTTTCCTGGCTGTTTAAAATTGTAAAAAGAAGCTGCTTTTTTCTGGTTTTCATCCTTCTCAAAAATTAAATTCTAAATTCCAAGTATCATATTGAAAAAAAGGGGCGCTGATGTCTTTTGCCTCTGGCTATTGTTACTTTCTGAAACTGAAGAGAATGACCTAAAGCATGCATCATATTTGTGAAAGACATTTCTCCAAAGAATATCTTTAACAGTTGTATGCAGTGCTTTTTCTGCCAAAAAAAGTGTAACTTTACCCTTAATCCCTCAGTGGCAGGCTGCATTCCTGAGTTTACACTTTTAAGGATTACTTCTGAAACTCTCCTTATTTCCTTAACTCACACTGAGAATGAGCGAACTTTTTGTAGGAGTTGTGAATTGAAAAACTCCATGATGAAAGCTTCTTTGAGTCAAAACAAACTACAAAAGACTGGAATATTCTTCATATTTTGTGCATTAACTGTAGACCTTGTTCATCAGAGTGTTTCCCTACTTTGTATATCCCTGTGTCATTTCTTAGAGAACCAGATTCTTTGTTTGAGTTGTATCCATATTCCTTTTCTTTTCATGTGCTACCATTAAATAAAGAAATTGTACTCGAGGGAATGACAACTGGTCTGTCATGGAAAAATATTCATTTTTATGTCTACATCAACGAAAGTAATTTCCTCTGTCATGCATGCAAAATATGTTATCCCTTAATTTCCCCAGTGGTAGAAACGTTTAATTTCTCATTCAAAATTGTTAATGGTAATCTTCACCTTCACACATGTTTTCAGGTCATCAGCTGGGAGAGAACACTCCACATTCCTAGACAAGCAGGGCTGTCACCCGAAGCAGAAGATCTCATATTTCAACTGTGTACCAGTGCAGACAGAAGGTTAGGATCTGGAGGGGCCTTCGAGATTAAAAGCCACCCATTCTTCGCATGCGTAGACTGGGAGTACCTCTCAAAAAGAGTCCAGGCACCTTACATACCCCCAATCAGTTACCCAACAGATACGTCAAACTTTGACCCTGTGGATCCTGAACGGGTGCGAGACAGTGGAGGAGAGGTCAGTCCGGACTTGCTTGTCCCAGACAGGAGTAACAGGAGATCGGAACATGCATTCTTTGAGTTCACATTCAGGAGGTTCTTTGATGATGCTGGACATTCAAATACCTTTACATGGCATCCTACAGATGAGTCAAGTGAGGAGAGTGACAAGGCTCCTGTGTATGTTTAGTTTGATGTTTAGCAAGTCTTTATTTGTTGGTCTTTGTGTTCTGTCATGTTGCCACTTTAATAATTTGTTGTTAGTGCTAAAGGAAACTGGAAAAGGTCATTTCAAGAGTAAAGGGATTGTACTTCAGTTTTGAGTTCCCCGTGAACAACCGTTGCTATGGATAGGAGAAACATTTTTGCAGGGTTAGCTTCAATTGCACACAATATATTTGTCATTTCCAGAACAGCTTGTGAAAGGTACCGGTAGTTTACTTTGTTTGAGTTAGTCAACTTTGCTTTCTTGTTGGTGTTTATGAATATTGTATTCACAATTGAGGCTAACCCTGTGCAAATGCATCTGCTTAGACAACCCTAAGGCCTATTTTTTTCTTTCATTTGACTGTTATAAGTAATTTTTATTTCACAGGTTTTAATACCTTCATTTTACTTTCCATTTAAAGCCATGCATCATTCCCTTGAGTATTGTTTCTTTGTTTCCTGGTTATGTGTTGAAAGACATAAATATGCAACTCAAAAAAAGAAACATATTCTCAAGGGAATATCACATGGTCTGAAATTATGAAATTTTATTTCTCCAAGGTTCTTTCTAAACCAGGTTTTGTCATCTATCTAGCAGTATCAGTAAGTGTCTTTGGCAATAACACCAACCTTCATCTCTTGAAATGATCTAATAAATCCTTCAAAACAGGGCATCAGATAATAGCTGGACT
>WUCR03040299.1:0-10034 GCA_009858155.3 Phymanthus crucifer
TAATCATTCTCTACGTAATTTCACTCGTCAAATCCAAGCTTTTATCTTTTCACTTTTATGCTTTCCAATGATCTAGAAGCTGGTAGATCACATCGACCAACAGAAATGACTTCTACGTACACGACAAATCGACTCAAGTTTTTTTTGTGCTTCTCTGGGATCTTCATCTCGTATTTTGTGTACGGAGTGATCCAAGAAAAAATGTGAGTACGACAAAAAGTGGTTGTGATTTTGTTCACGTTTTTTCAGTTTGAAGAAACTTCACTTCGATATCTGGCCCTTCTTTCATTATTTTCATTCTATTTCTGTGTTTTTCGCTCTTACATGTAACGTTACCAAATGACAACATTAGCATTTTAAGATTTTTGTAGATTTTTGGAATGCCATAAGAAGAAGGAAATGACTTTCTAAATGGAGCTTCAAATGTAATGCACCTATCCCGTAGGGGGGGAGTGCGGACATAATGTGGGGATTTGATCGCAAAAATGTGCCCTTGGGTCGGGGATTTGATCGGAAATTTCGCCATTTGGTTGCCAATCTCCTCTTTAGCCTTCTATTTTTTCATGTCATTTGATCAAAAATTGCTTCCCCATCCTGGGGCATTTGACAATGTTTTAAGGATTTTGATCAAATCCCCACCCTTTGCCCGCACTCCCCCCCTCTCGGGATTTACTTTGATAGGTGCATAACCCTCATTATCCCACAAATGAATACAAGAATATCATGTTTCCCTATATTTTCCTATGAAAAGTTTATAAAACACTTGATATCTTTAGACAGTTGAGTTAGTGGTAGGTTTTGTATCTTTTTACTGACAAAAGTGAAACAAAGATTCCAGTGGCAACCATCTTATTACATAATTTTACCTTCTGACTTTGAGTACAGGATGTTGTCACTAAGCTCATAAAGCCACGGCTACATGAGCGATTTTTTGCTTGAGCAGGCGACGTGATTTTCCAAAGATCACCAGCATGTAATGGGATCATACATGTAGCCGGCCTGGCACAGGCGACGCAACAGCCAAAAAAATCGCAGAAAAAAGTTGCGAAAAATCAAATGAGCAGAATTTTTCGCAACAAGTTTGTGGACGCCATCACTCATGTAGCCACTCTGTAATTTTTGTCTTGCACTTGCGACGAAACTAAAATCCATGTGACCAATAAGATGCGAGAACGAAATCGAGGCTCTGGTCTTTTTCAAGATGGCGGACAAGATGGACAATGAAGTCACAGTGAAATTAATTAAGTTCATGGCCTTGTCGCCAGTAATTGTTGCTCATGTAGCCAACTCATGCACTGGTGATCTTTAAAAAATTGCATCGCCTACGCAAGCAAAAATCGCTCGTGTAGCCACGGCTTAAAGCTGTTTGCCATCTGGGATATTGTTTTCACCCAGCCAGCGAAAAATATAAAATCTGCCATTTCTTTTTTTCTTCCATTTCCTTGCAGCACAAGAGTGCCATATGGAGAACAAAAAGAGAAGTTTGTGTTTGCTTTGACTCTTGTATTCATGCAGTGTATCGTTAATGCCATTTTTGCAAAGACAGGTTAGTGACAAACAGCTGCAATAAAACGTTAATAAATATTAAATCATTCAAAGTACAGTACTTTTAAGTACTCAAGACAGATGAACTTAAAAAAATGGTTACACCATGGATCTGTTCTGGATCATACAAAATTTTGTAGGTGGAGTGGAAGCTTAACCCTGTTCCTAATAGTTAGACAGGACTCTTGGAGATGTTGTAGGATTCTTCTTAGGATCCTGAAGGTATTCCTAAACAGGTTTCTAGTTTTTCACAGCTACTATCACAGAATATTCTTGCATGCAAGTGGTTTTTGGGATAACTTCAATATTGTTGTTGTTTCAATTCTAGCCATACACTTGACATACAAGACAGCTGAGAAGAAAGATAGTACACCAACATTATGGTATGGAGCATGTGCGTTCACTTATCTCAGTGCTATGTTGGCAAGCAATAAGGCACTGCAGTGGGTCAACTATCCCACACAGGTATGGCACTGGCTGTCTTGCCAGTCACAACACACTTGATCCTAATTTATTTGATCAAGGAATGAGTGAAAGAAGGAAAGGTTGAAGAAAGGAATGAAAGGAGGAATAAAGAAAGGTAGGGAGAAAGAAAGGGAGAGAGGGAGGAAGGTTGAAGGAAGGAAAAAAAGGAGGAATGAAGGGAGGAATGAAGGGAGGAAGGTAGGGAGAAAGAAAGGGAGAGAGGGAGGAAGGTTGAAGGAAGGAAAAAAAGGAGGAATGAAGGGAGGAAAAGGAAGAAAGAGAGGGAGTTTGGAAGGGAGAGAGAGAGAAGGAAAGAGGGAGTTCAGAAGGGAGGTAGGAAGGAATGTCTAGTGTATCTTAATATAAAATGATCTACTGTATATCATATTAAGCATAGTACTTCTCTTGCAGGTCTTAGGGAAATCATGCAAACCAATTCCAGGTATGTTGAAATTTAATCTAAGCAGAAATAATATGCTGGCATTGTATTCTCTGATCTTCCATGCCAGCAGAAGCTCCTGCAGACAAGAGAAAGTGAGTCTCTGGCTGATACGGGCTGTTTTCTTTCCTGCACATGCACTAGGTTACTAGGCAACCTGTGAACCTAAAATCAGTTACATACCTTATGATGACGTCTGATGGAATCTGAAAAATTAAGTGGTTTTCCAAATTTGGTCTTGTCTGCTAACCATTTCTGGTTAAAACTGGTTTGGTTCTTCCAGAGTTGTGGACAGTGATATATCAAAGAAAACGGCCTGCAGAGGCTCCCTTTCTCTTGCCCATGGGAGCCTCTGCTAGCAGGGTATCTCTGATTATGGCATGTACTGTACAATGCCAGGGAAACATTATGGGTTGAAGAATAAACCTTGTGTCCAACCTTGAGAGGACTTTTAGATATAGCCTATCAACTCAGAATGTGGTCTTAATATTGTTTTTGCTTTCTTTTCTAGTGATGATCCTTGGAGTACTTCTGGCAAGGAAGAGATACCCTCTTGTAAAATACCTTTGTGTTTTCTTGATTGTAGCAGGAGTGGCATTGTTCATGTACAAAGATGTAAGTGCCTATTCAAACTATGATTAGATGTGTATTCAAGGTTGACTGGATTGGTACATCTATAAAAGACATATGTAAATCAAAATAGTATCCATATGATTTTATAGTAGTTGCAGTGTCAGTTAATAAATAGCTCTTTTTAACCTTGTTTGCTTGATCCATATCCATGTACCGTAAGTCATGGAGTGACTGAGTTTTTCCACTGTCTTATTACTCAAGCACATTAAAAAATGGACGATGCATAACTTGTGGTACAGATTGAGCAAATAAGGTTAATAAGATATTTATTATATATCAAGGCTCAAGGTAATTTTGATTTCTAGTCTGCACCGTAAGTTACGGATTGCAAATCTACCAATCATAGCACACGAAATTACCTTATAATAAGCAGTCTTATATTTGGGCCTTTAAAAAGCATTCTGAAATTTTTCCTAATATATTAAAATTCAGACTCTAACTGTAATATAAGTCTAACTTACCTTGTGCAGAGGTCTTTATAGTACATCTCAACATCATACCCTTAATTTCTTGTAGAAACCAAATGCTGTCAGTGAAAGTACCAACGCCACCTTACTTGGACTTGGAGAAATATTATTGGTAAATATGTAGAAGCTACCATTTGTTTTTGACTAGCGGCAGTGCAAAACCAAATTCCAATGTGTAACTAGCAACTATAATAGTTCACAGATTGCAGTAATACTGAAATGACAATGCCACTACAACATTCTACATGTACTTTTTTGCTTCTTACTCCAGGGGCGGCGGAAGATGAAAATATTTGGGGGGGGGGGACACTGCAGTGTATTTTCATTTATGTTGTAGTGACCGCTACTTAGTTTGATTGCATGCGTTGTTTAGGATTAATGTGAACCAATATTTTGTGGGGGACCAGGCCCCCCTGCTCCCCGGTTCTGCTGCCTCTGTACTCAAGTGACACAAGTAGTACTCAGTTAAATCGACTTCTTCTTTGCTCTGTGTACAATTTTCATAATACCATGTAATATATTATTTTTCAGCTGGTGTCCCTTACATGTGATGGTCTAACAGGTGCAATACAGGATCGTATGAGAGCAGAATATCACGTACAGTCGCACCACATGATGTTCAATATGAACCTTTGGTCAATTGGAATACTTGGATTCAGTAAGTCTTATTCATTTTGTTTAATTCTCTCTCTCTTTTTAACTTCTGATTAATTCAGTTTTTTATTAGGTTCAAAATGGGGTTGGAGTGGATTCTAGATACATGATAGATTTACCCAAATGATTAGTTTACCATATTACTTAAATTATAATTGTCTTTGTCATTGTCACAAGGGCGTTCCCAAAGTTCCTCTTCTTTCGTTGTATTAATCTTAGAGACGAACCTTAAGAAAAGGGATCAAAGGGGGTGGTGGAGAATTTTTTTGGCCATAGATTTTTTGGGGCCACAGAAAATTGAAATTATTCTTTTATGGACTTTGCAGATAGTTTTCAGTTTTTCTAAAAAAATATCAAGATAATTTTTTTTCAAAATTTTTTTGGAAATGTTTTTTTCATTTTTGTTTTTGCCCCAACTACCCCATCTCTTCTCCAATGGTTCATCTCTTACTTCACTCTTGATCAAAGTGGCATTTGACATCTTATCTTCGTTTTCTCCACCCAGGCATAGTAACGACAGGCGAGCTGTTCCAGTTCATCTCATTTTGTGAGAGATACCCACATGTCTTGTATTATATGCTTGCATTCAGCCTTACAAGTGCAGTTGGACAGGTAAGAGTAGACTCCTTCTTTCTTAGCAGATGTACTCTACTGGTACTCAGAAAACAATGAGGGAGAAAGGGGAAGGTCAAGTAAATTAAGGACTCATTAAAGTTACAATTTAAATTGTATTTGTTAATTACGTTCACTCAGTTTTTCCCCTTAGCCTGCGTCACATCCGGATTTTTTTTACGAAAATTCAAGATGTGACGCAAGCTACAGTATTTTCCCCCTCAGAATTCGGTGATTTTTTCCAAAACATTGCAACTTTTCCCGCGCTAATTGGACGGTCGCGTCTGTACATTTCGCGCACTATCTTCGAAAGTGATGTATTAATTTCTGTTGACTGTACAATGAAAAAGAGAATCATCTAAAAGTGTATTGGTGAGGTGCGGGGACCTATTGGTCTTTACTCGGCCACGAAAACGTTTTTAGCGACTACCGGTAGTCGTTAATTCCATTACTCCGGTTTGTCATTGTTCTCCTCTCTCTAGTGGTAGTAAAACTGCGCACTATTTATTTACAATTTTTTCCTACATTATAACCTACAGTTTATAACCTACAGTACTGACACTTCTCTACTGAGAATAGGAGTTTATTTACATTTAATTACACGAGGAAGGCAATTAAAAGATGTTTAGTGGCAATTCGATTGACTTGGTTACGTACTGTTTCATTCATTTTATATGTAAGTCCACTGCTTTTTCCCATCTTGTTCGTTGCTTGGTTTATACAGTACAGTGGGAGTTTCCCCTGCCTTCCCTGAATCTTGTTCTTTCGGGGACGCAGACTCGATGTCGTTGATATGAAGGAGGTGAATCTCGTTAGCGGTGTTGATTTCATGGAAGGCGTGGCCGTCGAACGCCAACTCGTACCTTGGGGCTGGGATTTTGGGTAACGAAATGTGAGGTTCACGGCAGAATATGCGTAGAATTGTGTGCTTGAACTCTCGAATTCTCAGTGTATAGATTAGTACATTGGCCAAAGAATTGCTGTAGTGTAGCAGTTTGCTGCAGTAAACTACCTGTAGATGATAACATGACGTACAGTAGAAGATAGCGATGTTGATGATGTAGAACGGTAACCAACAGAAAAAGAATGCGCAGGTTACTATGATTAAGGTCTTGGCAAGGCGACTTTCGTGGAGTGTCCGAGACTTGTGTAACGAGTGATTCGGCGCATTGACTCGACGCCAGATAGCTGTATATGCCGCAGTTATCAACGCGAGAGCAAAGAATATAAAAGTCATCATCAAGTAGGAGAATATTGCAAGTAGGTTGCTGTCTTGCTTATGACCGCTGACGAAACGCAGAAGTGCGAGCCAGCTGGAGATAACCCAAGTACAGCCAATCAGAATGAAGTAAACTTTCCGTTTGAGAAGTCTGTGTTTGTGGGGAAAGTACACAGAGAATGCTCGCTCCATTGCTACCAAGACCAAGGCGAATATCGAAGCAAAGCTGGTAAAAATGTCTATCGCATAGTAAATGTTGTGCAAAGATGACTTTCGCTTCTCCAAGTATGCGAATATGTCGTAAACGTACATGGGAATGGAAAAAGAGCCCACGAGCAAGTCGGCCAGCGCTAAGCTCACCAGGAAGTAGTTTGTGCGCGTGTGCAGAAGTTTTTTATTGACAGCAAAGGCGGTGATGATGAGTGAGTTACCACTGACCACGGCTACTGCCACAGCACCAAATACAGTAGCCCAGGCGAAAAGGCCCGAGTAATCGCTTCCTTGAGTTGGAGTTCTTAGTGTCGTGTTGTTCATGTTGCCTTGATGTCTGCAAAGACAAGAAAAATTGTTTGTTGAACAAGAAATTGGCTGGAAGCGGCAGTCATCCGATACAAAGGGCTTGTTAGGCACTGTACTCCCATATGCGTCTCTCTTAATGGCCTTTTCGTTAATTGCAGTGATAGAAAAAACTTCAAATTTTTTCAAACTAATCTTGATGCATTACCGTCGTTGTCGATGAAGACCGAAGTGTTTTAGACCCTACCTTGGAGTATTATACAAGTGTTATCAACTAGACCAGTCGACGGGACATGTCACAATGCTTTTAACGTTGACTTCGGTTCACTGAGGTTGTACTCCATTTAGATAAACTACTGTATGCATCTATTTTGATCGCGAATCGTGCTTAAAATATAACATAATATTATGTACTCAAAATAAATACTAAGTGAACGCGATATATTCGTACGATGTTTGTGATCATCCATGCTGATACCAACTGTAACGCATTTTCAATTTCCTGGGTTTTACCCTTATATTGTATCACGAAGGAATCCTTTAGAAATCTGGTTTCAAATATTAAATCAGGGGAGGTCAGTACTGCACTTAGTAAGGATTTTCTCGCTGCAGGCCGATTTGCCATTAGAGGGAAATGGTGATTTATCTTAAAATAATGCAACATAACAAAATCATGACATCCCAACACTAAAACGATTTTTCAAAAAATAGATGGTTTATTTAAGCAGGTTTAGAACATTATCCGCGAACATCAGGCAAGCTTTGATGCAAAAACTGCGTAAACCTGTTCTTTATGGAACACAAAACACTTTGCAGGTAGTCTTATTCCAATATAGTTGAATGGTCTTATGTTATAGAAGATAAAAAAACCCAGTTTAACTAAACACGGTTCTAGTGTGAACGGAGTATAATGACGATAGTTCAAATTGAATGCGCTCGTTTTCGGACATTTTTCAGTTCGTCAAGCAAACCTGACATCCAAATGAATGGCACTGCGTACAGTTTTGTATCTTTCTCTCGACCCCTTTTAGTCCATGTCGGTTTGTTCAGTCCCCATAACTGAATCAAATCGATAAATATGTCGCGTTTTACGTACCTGGTGTTGACGAAAGTATAGTTACATTGTCTTATCTTAGTTTCTGTCGTTCATAGCTGTTTCTACACATATCCTTATACATTACTCAGTACTTGTCTCTCCATAGGCAAGAGGCTATTTCTATCGTCGAAATGCGCTTGTATCTGACTTGTGTTGCTGTTTAGAATACATGTACTCGGGAAGTGAAGCTCTATTTATATTTTGGAATTCCGTCAGCCAATAATCGCTTGTTTTGATTAGGGAAGTAGTGTGATTTGAACCGCCTTTAAGCACCTTAAATTAGTCAAATGCCTTTCGGGCTTACTTGGGTCGTGATAAGGAAAGCACAGCCGATACATGACTTGGCGAAAATGTCTTCATATCCCACTGACATCAACCAACGAGAGATACTATTTGTTGCGAGATTATCGCTCATTCGCCCACATACTGGAAGGAATAAAGCTGATTCTTGCCATGTGACAAGAAAAGCACATCCGTGCATGACTCTGCAAAATTGATCCGGCCATGACATCAATGAACAAGAGAGACTCCTTACAGCAATCTAACTGGAGTTCCTTCATCCGCCCTTAGGGCGAAGGCTCTTTGTCAACTCGCTGCTTCACTCAATGGACCGATAATATGTCGATCTTCTGTGATGTTTGATACATGAGCGGCATATGAGACCACAATCTGAGCAAAAGTCCAAGTTTTGTCATGTGTTGAACTGGACTAGGGGTATGAGTTTGAGTACGGCTACTAGTCTAAAAATATCGAACAAATAGGATACCAACTCGTCGTCATCCTCTTTTTTAGCTCAACACTTGTCTTAAACAACAGTCGAGCCAATGTAAGAGGAACTCCGAGTTTGTAATAGGAGTAATCGTATCTTGTGGCCTTAGCCCTACTCGTAGTCAAATCTCAAGCTTCCTATTGTTGGTATCGCAAATCACAGTCTCAAGAAGTGCTATCGTCAGGCCTCCCGTCAGTATTGAGGCTTAATGATGCTATGTACCCCTTTTCTGGAATACATCGGAAATGTGGAACTTGAAGTTTATCAAGTAAATGATGCAAATCAGATCTCTATTCTCGGCCAGTGATATTGCTTCTGAGCTCACGTATTCCGCTTATAGATGCTTTTAGGGTGCCACCCTCCCCTTCCCGACCGGAAAATCCCCCAGACCCACTACAGTGTTTCGAAGTGAGGTCCAATGTGATTTTGTTCGAAAATTACTTTGGTTTTCGATTTCTCTCGTTGTCTGGTTAGATGTCTTTGCACTGACGAAATAGTAGTTCATAATCGAACTCGGATGTGATGAATATTAAAAATGAAAGTCAAAAATGGTCAAAGATTACGCGCTTAGTGATTCCCCTTGCTAGTCGATTGGAAGCCTTTGACGAAACAATGGGTCGAAAGCGAGGCTAGATGCCGTATAATGCAGAAAATAGTACGAACAGTCGACATTTCACCAGACCGCTTGCATGTTGTTCCATAATCATTCAGTTGACTTGCCTAAAACTCTTTTACGAGTAGAAACAAAGGTTCGGGATGTCACTTAAGTGGGATAAACGAAAAAGGACAAAATATAAATTTCCTAAATTATTCACATCCTGACAATTATTTGTGGAACCACAAAAGTGGCATGGTAGTTTGTATTGAAGTAAATAAATTACTTTATCTTGGATGCGAGCGGCGCTTTTAAAAATCGAAGGAGCCTGCCGTCTGCGTCTTTTGATAAGGAATTGTATTAGTTTTGAAATACTGCCTAAATGTTGATAGGAAACGACTTGATGTAGGCACATCTGTCTGCCAACAATTCTATTAAATTCAGAACGTGTGGCATTCGAGGAGAATCGGAAAAACTTTATGGACAGAAGTCTGTTGAAAATTATTAAAGTTGAAGGTCACAAAAGTAGCTCTTACTTTGCCAATGGGCACGTCAGGCCCAACTCTTGAAGTTTTGATGAAAATTGATCGGGTAGATAGAGGATGATGGCTGAAAGAACAACAGAAAAAACACGTTTTACTCAACTCATTTGACTATAAGATTTTTGGCTGGTACTAGACAAAAGGATTAAACGTTTTCCTAAAAAAGGTGGTCGGTGTCCTCTGGTAGCATGAAGCCTGGGATTGAACAAAATAACAAAAATAAAGAAAGCATGGATTATGGTGAACAATGTGTATTGTTCTACATGTGAGCTGCGTTCTTTGTTTCATCTCACCATTTATTGTTTGTTCATCCAATCTCGGGCTTCGTGATGCCGCTGGTGGATTACTGCCCCCCCCCCCCCCCCTCCCAATAAAAAACAGAGTTTATATCAGACGGAGATTATTTTGTAAAAAAACTTGTCATATTTTGAAACGAGTTGTTTACTTAGAGAGGCCTGCAAAATTTGCGTGATCATTCAAAG